>JBBPDI010065455.1:0-19307 GCA_037974545.1 Cucumis variabilis
AATGCACAAATTTCAATTATAGAAAGCCCAGGCCCCGCGATGCTTTTGCCCTTTATCGCCAAGCAGTATAGCACTTTGTCCGGCTCCATAGAACTTTCGTCCAGTGCCGCAGCACTTCTTTGGAGCGTTGCAGTGCTTCCCTTGCTTATTGCAACACTCAAATTTTGCAAAATGCTTCGAGGGTAGCGTAGCGAAAGCACCACAGTGTTGTCCTGTTTTTGACAACATTATGATTTTTCTCCTATAATTTCTTCCCTACATGATACCCTGGTCCCGGTTTGTCTTCATCATTGATCATTTTGACTCGTTTTAGCTCCAAATTTTGTTCTTTCGCTCAAATTTAAAATTCTTGAACATCAACTAGAAACCATTTCATTTCTAACAAAACCTTATGAAATTCAATTCTATCCTAAATCAAGAGTAAATAACTCAAAATTTATGTATATTTCAGTGAGCATAAGCTGATTCGACACTCATTATAAAAGAGAAAAACTCAAATAAACTAAAACTTACTAGCTTTTATTTTATATCACAAAATTAATTCTTAGATTGTCATTTACTTATGAGTTCCATAAAAAAGAATTCTAGCAACATTCGTTTTTTTCCCTCTAGTTTAGGTTTACACATTTGTCCTATTATTTTGTAGAATACAAGCATTATTCATATAAATTTCAAACTTTTCAACTCCAAAACATTATACCAACCATATTACCTTTATAAATTGCAGATAAATATTGTGAACTTTTTTAGGTCAAACTTTTAAAACATGACGTAAAGGCATGCGTGTGGTTTGATTTGGGGTTTGTGTTTGGACCATAATTGAAACTCAATCACTTTTTCCACCCACACGTGCAGCGCATGCTTTGTCAGCTGATCTTTTCTGCACCCCTCCTTTTTCTTTTTCAAAATAATATTTGCCTACATTTTAGACCATTTAAAATCTGTTCTTCATTTCTTATAATTCCAAATTATTACACCGTTTTACTTTTTATGTGGTCAACCTAATGTGTATAGTTTATATTTAAAACAAGAACAATAATATATATTTAAAAATATTTATATTGTATACAATAATTTCGAAAACGAAGAAAGTTCATAAGCTCATAATGGAAAATACAAAAAATACCACAATCAATACGCGTGTGAGTAATCTTCTTTTAAATGATTGTGTACTACAATCTAAACGAATGATCCACGATCATACGTTTAGGTCATGATACACGATCGCGTAGTTCTTTTTAGCAATGAGAAAAAAGACTTTAAATTTAACGATCACGTTAACCATGCTAAACGATCGTGTGGACTATGGTAAGAGATCGTTTATATCATATCAACACAATCATGTAGTTCCTTTTTAATGGTGGAAAAGGGAATTCAAATTTAAATGATCGTGTATCAACACGATCGTGTTGTTTCGTTTTAAACGATGGAAAAAAGGCTTCAAATGTAGATGATCATGTTGACTATGGTAAATGATCGTGTTGATCATTAAAAATGATATTTAAATGATCTTTATATTCTCGAATATGGGAAAGGTGAAGAAGAATATTGAAACGATCATGAAATAGCTTCAAAGAATCTTGCCAAAAATGATGATGATGAAATAGGAGAATTAAACAGAAAAATAAATCATTTAAAAATAGAAAAAAACAAAATCTGGAAAGAGGAAATGAAAAAATCTGAAAGCAAAGAAATCATAAAAAAAGGAGAAGAAAGAGAAGTGACACCATGGTAATCATGAAAATATTTTACCAACTTTATTGGCTTTTGGTTTTTGTTATACGAATTCTAAATATTTTTGTGTTTTGTTAAATTTATGTGAATTAACCTATATACATGTGTGTGTATGTTACTCAATTCTCTCACCTCATTAAGTGAATATCTCTTTTCTATTCTATCAACATAAATACCCTCAATTCTCTCACATCATTAAGTGAATATCTCTTTTCTATTCTATCGACATAAACACCTTCTATGTTTTCATTTAAATCAAAATTTGGTTTTTTTTTTAAATATAATAAATTGATAAAATATTTACGAAAATTTTAAAAAAGGAAAAAACATATAGACCCATAATGTGAAATATAAAAAATACCCCAGTTAATACGCAATTGCTCAATAATACACGCGCAAGTAATGTTCTTCTAAAGGATCGTGTACTATATTCTAAATGATGGTTTAGATCATGATACAAAAAATATCAATAAAATATAACTATTGAGAAAATAAAAAAATCAAATAAAAAAATAATGGAAATTAATAAATAAGTAAATTGAAAATTAGGCGTACACAGAAGAAAGGAGATTAAAAACTAAAAATAATGGCATGTGAGACCATATGTATGGAGAGGAAAAATGGGAAAGGAAACTGGGAGTTGGAAGATTTTCTTTATTTTATTATTTCTTCGACGAATATGACAGGCTTAGGTAGGTAAAAGGTAAATAAATAAAAAAAAAAATAATTTTCATGAAATAACATAGGAATAGTTGCAAATTTAGCAATTAGATTTAAAATAATTAAGTATATTAACATTTTAAAAAAATTGCAAATATAGCAAAATTTGTCAAATTCTATCAATGATAGAAGTCTATCACTGATAGACCATGTTGAAAATATTGGTCTATCATTGATAGACTCATACTAGTCTATCAGCGATACAAGTCTATCAACGATATTTTTGTTATATTTGCAACTTTTTTTATATGTTGCTATATTCTTAATTATTATTGCTAAAATAGTCATCAATTACAATTACCCAATAACAAACTGTCAAAATATTTACGGTCCGTGTAACAAAATGGAAAAGCCCATTAAGCTAACAATTTTTAAAAAAATATTTCAGATTTTTTATTCGTTTTTATCGTCTTTCTTCGCTTCGTCTTCTACGATTTTGATTTTTCTTTCCTCCATCGTGATTTTTCAGCCATTTTTTTTAAAAAATTCAAACTGTTATTTGGTTGAAGATCGTGTACTAAATATAAAAGATCTATTTTTTTTAAACCGTTGGTTGTTCAAGATCGTCTACCAAATATAAAGGATATTGAAAAAGAAAAATGTCGTTTTAGATTTGGGATCCAAATCTAAAGGATTGTATAAAATAATTAGCCAAATTTAAATGATCGTGTAACAAATAATCTTAAAACAATCGTTTAGATTTGGATAGCCAAACTGAAACCATCAAATATAAATGATCGTTTACCAAATATAAACAATAGTGTACCAAATCTAAACTATCGTGTACCAAAAATCTTAAAAAAAAATCGTTGAGATTTGACTACCTAAATTTAAATGATCAAATTTAAACGATTATTTACCAAATATAAACCATCATGTACCAAATCTAAACGATCGTATACCAAAAAATCTAGAATAAAATTGAGATTTGACTACCCAAATTTAAACGGTCAAATCTAAATAATCATGTACCACATATAAACAATCTTGTAACAAAATATAAACGATCCTATACCAAATATAAACGATTGTATACCAAAAATACTGAAAAATAGTATTTAGATTTGGCTATCCAAATTTAAACAATTAAAATCTAAACGATCATGTACAAAAAATAGCCAAATCTAAACGATAGTGTACCAAAGAATATTGAAAAAAATTGTTTAGATTTGAATAGCCAAATCTAAACGATCATGTATGAAAGAATAATTTAGATTTGGCTATTTTTGGTACATGATCGTTTAAATTTGGCTATTCAAATCTAAACAATCATGTACGAAAGAATAGTTAAATCTAGACGATCGGTTTTCAAATATATTACGTGTTCTGGAGATCAATTAATCACGGGACATTTTTGGTATTTTTCATTGTGGGCCCGTGGACTTTTTTCGTTTTTTAAATTATTCTATAGAGTGTAAATATTTTAGCGCTTTGTTATATTTTTGAAAAGACCTCTAATATACAATGAAACAAGAACAAATAGAATTTAATAGTTTTTGTTATATTTGTCAAGGTAAAAAATAGAAGATAAATTTGCAAATATGCTCATCAATTTTTCTACCCAATACAATTTTTCTATTATATCAATCCAATTAATTCAAGAGCAAATTTTCCATGTAGGGTATTTGAGTTCATTCCATGAATTACCAATCTCTATGCATTCACTATTCACATAAAAAAAATGAAATTCTAAAAAAAGAAAAAAGAGTAAAATTTGTCACATGACGTTTTATGAATGGACAATTTGCTGTGATGAATAAAATAATTAATACGAAAGATGTATTTGAGTATTTTAGTTTGGTGTGTCATAATAAAAAATATAATATTATAATGTTTGATTTAAAATAATTTTACTATTAAAACAAAGGAGTTTTATTTTAACTACCAAAATTGTATCTTTGTTTAAAATATGTTTTTTTTTTGTTAATTTACTAAATTCATTTATGTGTTTCAAAATTCATTTTGTTGGGATGTCCAAGGTGTTGAGATGTTATTTGTTGATTTTATTATCGCTCAAACGTTACAAAATAACGTTTATATAAACAGCCTCTCCTATTGCTCATTTAACACATCTCAGAAAACCATATATCACACGTTCTCCCCATCTTCTTTCTCACTATGTTGTTCTCGAGCAAAATCAAAAGAGGGTCTGGTAATTCGATTGGTCCTGGTGTAGCTCTTGTTGAGTTTGTTGTTTTATTTAGGAGCGACGTGGCATTATTAGAATTGTTGCACTTCAAGTAGAGTCGCAAAACAACTTAAAGAGAGTGTGATCCACAACTCATTCTTATTTCTAACAAGTCTTTGTTTAGTAGTTTTTGGATGCATCTTAGGCATCGAAACTCAGACAACAAGATCTAGGTGTTTTGTTATTAGGTGATATCTAAACACATTCTCATTCTAAACGTTGAAATTTAGTGCATAAAATTTCCACCAGACGACTAAGTGTATGATTTGATTGGCTTTCTAAGTGTTTAAAAAATATTTAGAAACATTTAGAAAGTCATTCAAATGCACACAAGATTTTTAGGCATTTTTTCCTAGGCGTCAAGATTCAATTTCCTAACCTTTGTTCCAATGCATTGTTTCGAGTACCAATTCCAACAATTTAAAGACGTTCTGATCTCATATCAACCGACCATTCTATTACTCGATGGCCAATTTAATGCATGAATGACTTTTTGATCTCATATCAACCGACCATTTTGTTCGAAGGAGCATACTCCAAGCGATGGAAACAAAATATGTCGTTTTTCCTAACCTTGAAAAAAAAGTTGCCAGCGCATGCATCACTAATAAGCTAGAAGTTCCAGAGATCGATTTAATCGAGTAATAGATCAAGGATTTCAAGGGATGGAAAGAAAATGACTTTATTTGCAAAAATCCAATCTTAAACGATTAGTCTGATGATTTGTATGACTATTACATTACGATGTCTATAGAAAAAGAAGTTTTGATTGCCTTATATAAGACATATGACATCGAATTAAGAAGCTGGTTTAAAGAAGTACAGTAAGTTGATGCTTGAAATTCCAAATGGCGAATGAAAGATACGTAGAGGTAGATTCTCATGAAGTACAAAAGATTGCTCATGAAATAATGAGTGAAGGTATAATTATAGATGAACAGTTCCCATTTGTTGTTTTAATCAATATATTAACTCATCTATGGAAGGACTTAAGAAATATGTTAAGGCATAAGACCAAAGAATTTCTTTTAAAAGTCTGACAAAACGCCTGAGCATTAACAAATAAATCAGAAGATAAGACTAGAAAGAAGAGGTCAATGTCGTTTCTAGAAGGACTTCCACAATTATTCTAAAACTTGAATTAAAGCCAAAGAAAAACAAGATGAAGGTTCAGAATCAGGGATTCAACAACGAGAAAAATCAAAAGAATTAGAAATCCTAGTTCGAAAATACAAAACACTTTATCTACAACGGTTATAATTAGCTCAGTCACTTGGCTAAAAATTGTAGGAAAGAAATTATCTTGCTGCGTAGGAAGAAATTTGTAACATAATCACATAAATAAATGTGATTGAGGGTTCTGAAGGTTAGTGGCTAGAGGGCGCCATGTCTAACATGATCTTAGTCTTTTTAAAAACTATAGTGAAATTAAGGATAGAAATATACATTTGGGGGATCACCATACAACCAAGGTTGCTGAAACCGGTGAAGTATAGTTGAAGTTCATCTTTGTCAAGATCGTCATACTGAAGAAAGTTACGCATACTCTAGAAATAAGGAATAATTTTGTCTCGACCCATCTACTTAACTAGGCTGGCTTTCCTCTAACTATATGAGCTGATTTAAGAATAATACATTTGATAAATGTTTTAAATTATTTATCAAATTATCCATTAATGATTGATAAATGTGAATATTGTAGTCAAACTATGATAACTAACACTCTGCATAAATCTGTATTTAGGAAATCTAAGCATCAAGACTTAATATATCAAGACTTTGTGAATTTAATGGTTTCTTGACTAGAAACATTAAAAGATATATATTTTATTACTTTTATTAATGACTGTTTTGATTATATTTTTATTTATCGGCTGAAAAATAAAAGTGATACATTTGACATATTTAAGTTGTTTGTATCTGAAATAGAGAATCAGTTTAATTTAAAGAGACTATGTAGTGATAGAAGAACCACAATTTTTAATAACTATTATAATAGACATGAAATAATACATAAGAAAATGACGTCTTATTGTCTTGAAAAGAACGGTAAAGTCAAAAGGAAAAATAGAACTCTATCTAAATTAGTAGTTGCTATTTTTCTTAATTTAGGTGTTTCACCATATTGATGGGGTGAAATTATTGAAACTGTGTATTATATTCTTCATTAAACTCCAAAATCTAAGAATACAACTTAACCTTACAAAGTCCTTGAGAATAAGAAACCAAACTTTTCATATTTCAAAATATGGAGGTGTTGAACCTATTTTATATTTGCAGATCCTAAAAGAAGAATGTGTTTGCCAGTGGAGTGAATGTGTCTTTATAGAGTATGTAGTAAATAGTAAAGCCTATAGTTTTTTTGGTGTAGTAAATCAAGTGATTGTAGAATCAAATTGTAAACTTTGTATCTTAGGAAAAACCAAGTCTTTTGAAGAGTTTGGAAGGAAAAGTATTGTTTGGAGTTTAAATTTCAAAGTGATTCAAAAGTGTCATTTTAAGTATGTCTTGGTAGATGGGAAGAAGGAAAACTAAGGAAGGATGGAGAAATTGAGGTTGAAGTTAAGTTGAAGCTAAGAGTTTTGCACCAAATCTTGGGACAGAGTGTTTAAACTCAACCCTGTTCGATCGAGAGAAAAGGCAAAGAAAGGACATAACTTAAATCTCAGGGCCATCTCAGTGCTTGTTTAGTTGAGATGAAGGACAAAAGCTTAAGAGGTTGGGAACTCGAGATATCTTAGGGCCTTGTCTGGCCAAGATTGGAAGTACATAGAAAAACTTAAGAGCATTCTGGCATCTCAAAGCTATGTTCAATCGAGACTGAAAACATAAAAGGGAAATATAGCTTTCTACGGTATGATCTCGATGCTTATCAAACTGAGAAAAAAGCAGATCTCGGGGGCGAGATCACTTATTTGATGTGCAACAAAATTTTCTAAAAATTTCTAACACGTAAGGGTAGCATTTTTCGAATGAGAATGTTGTTAATGTTAGTAGACTACCATTACTCTCATTTCTCAACATTTTCACTTCAAGAGCAAGCAAGAGAGAAGAGGTAGAGAGAAGTTGAGTTGCATGCAAGGATTGAAGCTAAAGCAAAAGGGTAGTTTGTGTCACAACCCGCCCCGAGCACCTGCTTATTGGGCTCCAAGACATGGCTTGAAGCCTGTCAAGATCGCTCAATTCAAGATCGACACGTTGACCCTTAATTTAACTTTATCCTTAACCCATAAAACAATGAATAACAGTGGTAGCTATCGGATGTAACTTCAAAACATAATAGAAGAAACTCTTCTTCTTCTTTTATTTAAAAAAATTTTAGATAAGTTTATACAGACAACATGAAACCCTAATTACATAACCAAACCTAAAATCAAGAACATAACCTAAGTCTAACATTACGGAGACTTACAACATCACTAAACATAACATGTACGATAACATACTAAACTCTTCAGCAGACAAATAACAGCGATTCGGCTCCGAAGACATAGTTTCTACTTGGAAAGTGGAAAACCTTTTTGGAAAGCATGAGCTAAACGAGCCCAGTGAGTGGTAGTTTTCTAAATACTTTACATAAATATTTGTAACAATAATATGTAAATATTTTTTAAACAATAAACAATGAATTATAAATTGAAAGCTCAAACCTTAAAACAATTAGAAATAATAACATGAATCCTTATTTTTTCTACTCGAAACTCAAGTATCGCTGATCCTGTCCCGTTACGAGTAATTTAATTCTATCCTGTACGAGTAATTTAATCCTTCTCTGTCAGGAGTAAATTTTAAGCCTTCCTTGTGACAAGCAATTTATTTTTGCCTCGTACAAGTAAATTTTAAGCTTGCCTCATAACGAGTAATTTTTGAGATAGCTTTATTCCGATAAAACATCTTTAAACCATAAATATTAAATCCTTTGAAATAAACGATCCTTAACTTACTCTTGATAATCCTTAAACCACTACAAGAAAATAAGTATTTTTCGATGCACAACACAGACGTCGGGATAAAAGACATCGAAAGAAAAAGCTTCTCTTAACGTCGTAGAAGCTCCTTTGGGAAAGGTTGACAATTTCGATGCCATGCAAAACGACATTAGGAAACGTTTAAAATTAAAAAAAATTAAAAAATTTAAAATTTCCTTGATGCCGTTATGTATGGGGTTGGGAGAAGTTTAAAAATTTTAAAAAAATTAAACTTTCCCTGATGTCATTATGCATACTGTCGTGAAAAGTTTAAAATTTTTTAATTTATTTTAAAATTTTAAACCTTTCTTGACGTCGTTATGCATGGCGTCGAGAGAAGTTTAAAAATTATAAAAAAAATTAAACTTTTCCCGACACCATTAGTGAAACGTTAGGAATGGAGGAAACTTTTTCTGTCGTTGTACTTTACGGTGTTGGGAATAGGTGGATTGCCTAACGTTCACAAAGTGCATCAGGAGATCCCCTACATGTTTGAGTTTTGTATTCAAAGAACACAAAACTCAAATTGAAAGGAAAACAGGAGGAGGTCACAAGTGGTTTGCCACGCATGCTGGGCACTACCGCTTGCTAACCTCACACACAAACACGCCATGTGCCTCACCCGGCCGCTTGCCTGACGTTTCGTGTAGCCCTCACCTTGTGCCCCCTTGGCCACGCGTGTCTCGTATACAAGTCATGCGTCCAATGACAACCCATACTCAAAATAACCTCTATGACTTCAAAATACAAACTCATCTTACCTAAACTTACCTTGCCACTCAGCGAGCCCTCTTTTGCACAGAACCTCATTTTTCATCCATAATACATGACCCGACTTTAAAAAATCATAATTTAAAATCCATAACTATTTTGATAAAACTTCCTTCTACGAAGTTATTATAAAATTATTTAACTTTCTTACTTTAAAGTTTCAGAATCAAGTTAGAAAATACGAGTCTTGTAGACCACTTGGAATGCAAACCTCCTTGAATCTAAAACACATAGTAGACTTCACTCACAAACTAGACACAATTTCTGAGCTTTCAAGATCAATTTGAGTGATTTTTCATAAGAGATTTGTGAGAAAACTCTTGTTGAAGTTGTCTATTTATAGAAGTCCTTTCATGAAAGTAACTTGACACCTCATCCTTGCTTAAGTACACCATTGAACCTCCTTATGATACCTCTTACTACTTATCCACCTCATAAAATGCATGAAAAGTTATTAAGACACTTGGATTCACCTTAAACTGCTTGCCTTAAGCTTGAAACATACATGTCCAAAATGCATGGTTACCCTCTAATGTCTTTTCACATACCATGCTTCTTGCCCACAAGCCTTTCTCGCCTAACCTTTTTTTGTCGCTCAAACTTATCTTCTCGTTAAGTCTAAACATCCAACTAACCTTTGAAGATAGCCTTCTAGGCCCACTATAACCTCTCAAGCCTTCTTCTAGCCCAAAATCCTACAACTTGGCAAACTAACCTCTAAATTCCTAACACTACAACCCATTGATACTTAGCCAAAAAAGTTCCTTTTTCTCTACTAACCATAACACCCTTTCTTTAGCACTTTTTAACCATAACTCCAATCAACTCCTAATCCTGTAACTACTTTAAACGACTTAGGTTTTCTTTCAAAGTTTGGGGTTTGCAATTCGACGCCAAGCTTCAGTTATGATGATTTTTGGAATTTCCAAGTAAGATTTCTGGTAATTTCTTGGCTAAAGGGAATTAAATGGATTATTTTAGTTTTTACCATTATTTCAGGTCAAGAGGAGATCAGGAAAATTTATAAACCAAGGTTCTAAAGTTTGTATCACTAAGTGAAAATGTTTAAAGAAATGTTTGGTCCAAATGTTGAGTTATCTGATTTATGAATGATTTTTTAGTTTGAGATTTCATCAATGTATTTCTTCAAGCATGTTTACTATCAAATGTTTAAAGCTAAAGGGAAAATAAGTCTATCAAGGTATTATTGTGTTTAAAGGTTTGCCAAGCATGTTTACTATTAAATGCTTAATAAGTTAAAGATAAAATAAGTTTATCAAGGCATGACTATGTTTCAAGGTTGTTGGATTGCTTTATGCAAAAGGATTCTTAAAGGGTTTGAAGCATATGATTTTATAAATGTTTTATTGAATCCACATTGTCTCAAATACCCCTTACCAATGTAGGTATTGGGGAGCCAAGAAATTTGAGGTAAGGACACTTACCTAGAGGAATGGAGTTAGGGACGCCTACCTCCTAGGAACATGGATTGGGGATGTTCATCTCTGAAATTTAGAGCGAGTATTGAGTAACCTCTACCTCCTCTTAGGAGTACATACTTGGATACGAATAGGAAAAACAAGGATTTGACTTACTGTTGCTTAAATGTTTTGTCAATGTAAAGTATTGATGTTATTGATTAAAATGATTTCTGAAAGGTTATTGTTTATGTTACTATTTAAAAAGTTTGTTTAGGTTATTGTTTATGTTTATGTTTAAAAAAGTTTATGAAATGTTGTTTAAAAACCTATCACTCACGAAGCTCGTTTAGCTTACACTCTTAAAAATGTTTTTCATTTTTTAGGTAGAGATCGTGTCCTCAGAGCCTAATTTGTCGTTGTCTATTTGGTTAAGAGGTTTTATCTTTTTTTTTATGTGTTTTGTTGTTTGAACCTATGTACAGTTGGTCTTTTGTTTGTGTCAAAATTAGGTTAAGAGGGATGGAGTTGAAGTATGTTTCTATGTAAATTTTGGTTTCTTTTAAATGTGTGTAAAACTTATGTAAAGCTTTTGTTTTTGGAAAGAGTTGTGTCTAGTTGTGTTTAAGTTTTAAGTGTTAGCTTCTGCTTGCTTTTCCTTTCAAGGTTAAAGGTTGAGGGTCAACTGGTATTGTTCAGAAGAGGGAACAATATCGGTTGACTTCACGTCGTCTCTCGGGTCGTGTATAGGTGATTCGAGAGGAGGTCTGACACAAATGATGTTGACTTTGTTGAGGATAGAATTCCCTCTAAATCAAAAAACAGTGGGAGCTCGAGTTCTAATAGTCTAACTAGTGAGGACTCGAGTTCTAGTAATCTATCTTTAGTTAGAATCAAATTGTGAATGAGAAAAAGTGGATTCAAAATCTAGAAAGAGCAAGAGAATTCAAATCATTAAAGACTTTGGAGATGAGCTCGAAAGCGACAATGTAAAAGGGCTCTTAAAGTCTAAATGAAGCCCTATCCTCAACAGATGCCATCTTATGGCAAAAAAAAAAAAAAACCATGAAATGGATTCTCTTATGTCAAATAGAACTTGACATTTAGTAGACCTACTGTCACACCACGCCCTGGGTATCTGCTTGCTCGTTTTGGACGTGGCGTGATGTCAGCAGAAGTCGTTCGCCTTCGAAACAACCTTGACTAACACATGGCTTAAAAATGTGAAACATTCAACAGTGGAAGCCTTTAAACTTGAAAGATTTAAAATCATAGTGTGACCCATTTGAAATTTTTTTTATTGAAACGAAGTGAAAAATATATCAAACTTAAAAGTATAAACTCTCGAATAACAATAGTAATATTTTAAAGTAAAGCAATTCCTTTTATGATTGAAAACCATGTTGGCCCAGCAGTCCTAATGTTCAACACGTGGAGATCCACAATCTGTAGCTGAAAAGTGAAAAAAACATTTTTGAAAGGGTAAGTCGAAAGACTTAGTGAGCAACAGTTTTATAAAAAAAAAATCATAAACGTTTTAGTATAAAATCGAAGCTTAAATACATTTATCAGTAAACAATCATTTTATAACATAAATCTTGAAACATTAAAATCTTTTTCATTTTCGAATATAGTCCTCCATAACCACGAGAAATGTGTACCCCTTCGTTCGAAGATGGGACAGTCGATGGGAAGTTATCCCCCCTTTAAGGCATAAATATATACCATTCCTGATGGTCCATAGATAAAAATAGGTTCGTCAACCGTACAATCAATATGTAGTTAACCACATGTATACAATGGGTCTCATGTTATATTCGAGCATGGCACAAGAACATTTGAAATATTTTCTTGAATCATGAAATCATAACATAGCTTAAAATATCATTTCAGTAAACATTTATCAATAACATGACTTGTATAAGAACTTGAGATCGATCATGTAAATCATTTTACTTGTAAATCCTGAAATCATGTTCAATAAATACTTTGGAAATCATGGTATTACTCATAAGCTATTGCTTGTAGAGTTTGAAAATATGTTTCATAAATAATGATTTAAACCATGGTGTTACTCACAATACTTGAATAGCATTGGTCTCAGGAATTCCTTCCAATTCTGCTTGTCTTGAAAAATTCATATTTATTCCTTATTTAGTCTCTTAAATATGAAAATATCCAAAACCTCTTTAAAAAATCCCAAAAATATCAAAACAGCCCAACACAATTTGAAAACAACCCATCGGAGCCCAATAACATGACCTGGGGGCCTTGCCCGTGCTAACCTCTCAGTGGGTGTGCGAGCCATATGCAAACCTCGCAAGAGGTGATGTATACATGCTTTCCGCCTACCCCGTGCACCCATTGCATGCTTGGCGGGCGCGTTAGTGCTCTTCGTCCACTGTGCACCAAGCCAACCACTTATGGCAGTGTCATAGGTGCAGCCTGACCGCGCGCCTTGCCACTCGACTGTACCATGAACTTGTCATGCCCATTAAAATTGACCTAAATAACCTCTATAAAGAAAATGCACGCCCATCTCGCCCACACATGCTTGACTCACGACCATTACCCAGAACACTATCTCTTCAAGAAATATGACCTACTTTGAAAAATCAGAACTTAAAACTCATAATTATTTTGACAAAACTTTCTTCTACAAAGTTTCTCTAAAATATCTTAACTTTCTTACCTCAAAATATCATAATCAAATTCCAAGTATTGAGTCTTATAGCCCGCTTTAAATGCACCTTGCTCAAATTCATCTAAGAAATGACCTTCTCACCTTCTCTTGATCAAAACGAAAACTTCCTTGAATCCAGATTGCATAGCAACCCTTACTCAAAAACTAGACTCAACTTATAAACTTTCAAGATTAATTTGAGTGATTTTTCACAAGTTGTGAGAAAATGGTTGTTGAAGTTGATCTATTTATTGAGTCTCATGCCTTCTATTAAGGTGACATTTAATACTTGATTAGACTTTCCTTTTAAGGTGGTAAGATTACACCTAACCACTTCCTCCACGTCCTACTTTGTCATAAATTGCATGATGACATGGTTGTGACACTTAAATTTACTTTTGACTGAATGCCCACATGGTGCCATATACTTGTCTTACTCACACGGCTACCCTCCTTAGCATCTCGCATAGCTTCTTGGCTGTATAGTTTCTCCTCGTGTGGTAACCTCTTTGGCCTTCCTCACATCAAGCCTTGGCTGTATAGCATGACAACCCCTCAAACGCCAAGCTCTTGGCCCAATGCTAACTTCTATATGCATAACCATACCTTCCTGGTGTAGCCGTGTCTTCTCACGAAGCTCAATGCCTCACTAACCTTTAAACCTTCCTCACGTGGCCTTGGCTGCCCAATGCCAAATCCAAATGCCTAGGTAACCTCTAATGAATTCTTGCCTAAACACATCCCTTAGAGGTAATTTACCAAATTATTGGCCGCCAAGTGCATGTCTATATGCCTACTCTTAGAAGTTCTCAAGCCTCATCTTACCACTCCAATGACATCCTTTTGGAGGTTACATTGCCTTTGCCGCCCATGTTAACCTCCAAACGCTTAAAAATCAAATCTTTGATACTTAGCCAAATTTCTCAAATTCTCTCTTATTTCCAATCCTAAACTTGAATTCTAAATATTTTTACCTTCTTTTTTTTCAAAAAATTCCATTTTCCTTTTGTCATTAACCAATCTTAGCAAATTCAAAGGTTAAAGAAATTCCAGGTTTCACACCTATTCCCTGGCTGGAAAGAAATAAGGTGCTAATGGGTTCTAAGGAAGAAACTAAAACTTGATAGAACAATAGACAAACGCAGGATACACTTGTAGCAAAACATATACTTTTTTTACACATTTTACTCAATGAATAGCATCACCTCATTTTGAGTGTTTATTTCTATAGCAATCTTATATAATCTTTTAATACATCAAATGGATGTAAAGATCGTGAAGAGATTTACATGAAACAACCTGAAAATTTCATAGTTCATGGTCAAGATAACAAAATTTATAAGTTAGATAAATCTCTTTGTGGTTTGAAATATGCTCCTAAGCAATGAAATGTAAAGTTTGATAATATAATCATATCTAAAGGATTCAAAGTTAATGAAACTGACAAATGCATCTACTATATGTTTGAAAATAGTTTATGCACTATTATATGCTGATACATAGATGATATGTTAAGTTTTAGTCAAACTTACACGTCATAAATGATGTAAAATCAATGTTGAGTGCAAATTTCGACATGAAAGACTTAAGGGAAGCTAATGTAATCTTAGGCATAAAAATTGCTAGGTCTGAAAAGGGATTTTTTTATCAATCTCATTACATATAAAAGATTCATATAAAAATATAATTACTTTGATAGTAGTCCAACATGTACTCCTTACAACTCTATTGTAAAGCTTTTTAAGAACATTGGTGAACCATGTTAATCAATCTTGATATGTAAGCATTATTAGTAGTCTCAAATGTGTTCCTAATTACACTAGACTTGATTACTACGTAGGTTCACAAGCAAACCTAGTATAAAGCATTGGAATGCTTTGGAAAGAGTTGTGAGATACTTGAAGAAAATCTAAAAGTACATAAGGTTACATTATCAAAAGCTTCTCGTTCTGGAATGTTATAATGAATGCACATTGGAACTCCCCCTTGGATGATTCTAAGGGTACTACTTGCTATACCTTTACTATAGAAGGTATAGTTGTTTCTTAGATATCTAAGAAACATACTATTCTAGTACCCCAGTCAACGATGGAGTAAAAAATGATAGCACTAGCAACAACTAATGAAGAAGTAATCTGATTTAGAAACTTGTTGTCATGCCTCATCATACAAGTGTTTTAAACTTTGTGTTGCAACACGTGACGTGACTTGAGTAGCCTAATGCCTCACGATGAGACGCTACAATGCTAAACTTAAATATTTGAATCTTGGCTTTATCGACTAGTTAAACTCAAGAAACTTAGCACCAATTTCAATCTTAAATATTAAGTGATAAGGAAACATAGTCAAATGCAGCATAGAATAACTTTACTTTATTGCTTGACTAGATTATGCAATCCAAATATACATTACACATTTTGTTAAATACAAGAATTTTAAAATTTAGTCTAAATCGCTTTGTGCAACTTCCCAACCTTCAAATGCCTAACTAGCTTGCCTTACTTTTCTACCTTAGCCTTAATGCCGAGTTACTTAGGGGAGGGGGTGAAAACTAACACGTAAGTCAAACACTTAGTGAGTGATAGCTTTTGAAAACCTTTTGGGGCACACATTACGTAAATCCTTTTCATAAAATAGGCTTTTTAACGGCTTATTTCAGTAAATCATAAGATACACGTTAGCCTTTCACCATTTCTTTCACCAGAAACATGAACAATTTCCACGCATAGACTATTGTCATAGTCTTTCATCAACAACATCCTTTGGAGAATTTTCTGATTCATTTCCTATTGCTCATACCGCTAAGAACAATACACATCTTTTATACATTGGCCAACTTCACTATGCCATGCATTCCTTTTCTAAATGGTTGCCTTTACTCATTATATGCACATAATAGCTAGCTCATTGATAGGAATAAAATTAATGGTTTATTCACAAGCATAGTATACAATCATCGTCAAATATAAACATAACTCAAGCTTTCCTTAAAAATTATTTCTCTTCAAACATTAACATCTGAAACAACATTACAAGTCAACAAGGAACTAATAGAAAGCTTTTAACTCTTTAAAAAATTTTAAAAAATCACTTACCTTCTAATCCCTTCTTCAGAACGCCTAGTTCCCACAAAACCTTCTCCTCACCCAATTCTTCTTCTTTTCAGCAGACTAAATTTAAGAAATTCAACATAACCTCTTTTCTACTAATTTCCCTATTTATACTATTCTAATATTAGATTAGTCAGCCTTAATTCTCCTTCAGCTTGCCAGCTTTTGCTTGAAGTATTACGTGTCAAACCATGCATAACCTTAATCTTACACGTAAACAACTATCAAATCAAGATTAGACGTTTTCACCCATGGTTTCATCTCGCATTAAAATTCAAAATGCCTAACACTTATTCCTTCTACGCATCGCCTCACTTCAACGACAACTTCAAAATGCATGTTTCTTCTCAAAACGCCTCTTCTTCATACTTAGTCAAAATGAACCTTCTATTCTAGACATGAGTCTCACACTTTCTATATAAGATTCCTTTATGGGAATAGATCATTATGACTCATACTGATCCATTATGATAGTACTACAACAATCATAAAAGTTTACAACCATTATTACAACGGCAATAGATGACCAATACTTCGTTAGCATAGTATTGGTGTAGCTATAGTTGGATAATGTACAATTTGATGAAAACATGGCAGATCCTTTGATAAAAGGACTAGCCAGAGAGAAGGTTTTTAAAAGCTAAAAAAGAATGAGACTCATGCCTATAGAAAAATTAAAAAAAAAAACTTGTGAGGTAAATTCAATTGTTGACTGAAGATCGTCCCAAGAAACAAGTTCAAAGAGTAATAATGATTACAAGTTATATGAAGAAAATCATGTTAAACATCTAGAGCTTCATTCTAATGATTTAGAGTATTAGCATGATATTTGGAAATGAAAGAAAAGTTGAACTTAGTTCTTAATGAGATTTATACTTGATATCAAGTTGAGTACCAAGTTACAAAAGTACTTTTGATAGACTCACCTTTTTGGATGCGGGAATGAGCGCTGCTTCTTACAAAATTTTAGCCAAACTTTATAGAGTGTTACACCCCACTCTGAGCACCTGCTTGCTCGACTCGAGATGTGACGTGAAGCCAACCAACATCATTTTCCCTTTCTAAACAATATCAGTTGGAAAGTAAAAGAACGTAACTAACATAAACTTCTTTACCTTAGAACAAAATAATTTTATGCTAAATGCCATTACATACAAACTATTCTTTTTTTGAATAAAACAAAAACCGTAATTGTGCTCAACCCCTTAACGAAATCTATGTACATAATTGAATGGATAAAAGCCCTAGGCAGCAGAAGATTTTACAGAACCATTTCTCAATTTAATTTAGGAATCCCAAAATACCAATACATCGACAGTATTTAGAAACTATAACAACCCGAGCGCCAAGGTAATTAATTTTATTTGAATCTCCTTATTTTAAGGTTTAAATATGGAATTGGGTGTTATTAGAATAGTTTTCTTTTATTATTGGAAGAGAAAAGAAGAGAAAGGGAAAATATTGGGGAATATTATTAATAATAATAATATATTATTATTTTTATTTGTTATTATATTTTTTAAAAAAAAAAAAGAAAAGAAAAGAAAAGAATTTTTCCTTCTTCTTCCTCACGCAGCCCCACCCCCTCTCTCTCAATTCCTTTCTCTTCTTCCCCAGCCCTACTCTCACCGCCAGCCGCCAGCCCCAAGCTCCCTTTCCTTTTCTGTTCACCGCGCCGTTGCACCCATCGTTGGTCGACGACGAAAACCCCTACCGTTTGTGCACGCTGCTTTTTCATTGGATCTGCATCGGACTGAAGCTGCGTTCCATCCACCGCCGCTCTCCTCCATGCGAAACGCCACCGCCGCCGCCCAGATCTCCATCGTTCGTGACCCGTCTCCGTTCGCGTTCGTCCGGCCTCGTCCACGCGTAGCCACCGTTCCGATTCCACTCGTTGTCTCCGTTCAGCAAGTGCCGCCGCACGACTTACCCAGATCTCTGTCTTTCGTCTGCGTCGGTCTTCGGTGAACCCAACTGCCACTGGTAGCTACTGCACTTCTTTTACTGTAATCGGTTGAAGTTATAGAGGGAAATTTGGTTGATTGATTTGTTGACTGTTGTTCAATCTAGGTTGAGGGTAGCGCTTGACTGCCTTGGATCCACAACAACTTCTGACTTAGTTTGGAACTCGATTCGTTAGCATTGGGTAAGGCATGATTGTCATGGTTTTGTCTTTTGAATGAAGAAGCGAATTTGGGAAAAAAATTCTGAGTTGTATCATTTTGTTTAGGTTCGTTTTCGTGGACGCTAGTGCGAATATAGTGCTTAGAGTAAAGTGAGGTAAGGGATTTCTACTACTGGACCCATATGTGAATTTCAATAATTAAAACGATTTGACTATTATGTATGGACTTGAATGACCTAAAGAATGTGACTGTTGAATGTAAGTGGGATTGGCTTAAAATGATCTAATTGATTTATGTAGTTTTTAAATGTGTTGATGGATTGACTGAATTAATAATGTAGTATTGACTGAACTGAGGTTGGTTGACTGTTATGTTAAGAAATGGATAGTGTATGGTCGATTGATCTGACTGAACTGTGATGGGTTGATTGATGTGAGGACTTAAATGTGATGAGTGATTAACGGTATGGATTCTTACTGAACTGAGATGGATTTACCGATATGTGAATTTATTCATGATGACTGAACTGAGGACATTGAATCGATTAAATTGTGGGTTGTTGACGGTTATGTTAAGGCATAGGTAGGGT
>JBBPDI010065462.1:0-19305 GCA_037974545.1 Cucumis variabilis
TAAGGAAAAATAATAATATAATAATATTATTATTACTATTCATCATCTTCTTCACTCTCACCAAACCCTAGCCGCCGAGGACACCTCCATCTCCGTTCGAGTGTTCTTCGCCCAGTCGAGATCTCCACCTTTGTAGCCATCTCCTCCATCTTGTTGACAGAGAATTAAGCTGCAAGGAAATGTCTCCTCCGTTGCACGCCGCTAGTCGCATGTTTACTTCATTCGAAGCTGAGCGCCTTTACGCCGCTTGTTCCTTCGCGCGTCACACGCCCAGCCGCATTGGTCTCCTTCGTCTGCATTCGTTCACCGATTATGCCAAAACTTTCCGCCACCTTAGCCGCCAAATTTTAATGACTTTGTGGTCGTTGGGATTTTGTTGTACTTTTTCTTAATTACCCATCGAAGTTAAAATAATATTAATTTTTAGATCTTTTGGAAGAGACTAAAGAGGATAGAAGACGGAAAGGGAGAATACAAGGTATGTGGTTGATGTTTGATATCGAATACAATGTATTTGGAGGTAATTACACTGTATTTTTCCTAAAATCAAGTGGATATATTGTTGCTGTAATTTAAACGAGCGAAAAGAAAATCCATTGAAGAAGCTCACCTTTGCGCAAAACGAAAAAAAAAATCTATAATCTGTTTGATGAAGATGGTTGGCAAGAAGAAAATTCTTTGATTTGAACTGTATGTAGGAAGACTTTGAAGCTTTCGAGGAGGACGAAGCTTGAAGCTCCAATCTTTTCTGCAAATGATCAAAGACTTTGGAAATTTGGTGGAATCTACGAAAGTGAAAGGTAGTGAAGCTGGATTCTTTTCGACTTTGAATACTTAAACGTGCACAATTTCAACAAGGATGTGTTATTTAATTACAAGATATTTGGATTTTAGGTGAACAATTGTATTTAGAATTGTTTTGATTGGGTAGGGGCATTTGAGACATTGTTCCATTTATTTATTTTTAAGATTTTTCAGTTTTGCTATTCTAACCATTTAAAAATAAATTTACTATTTTTTCAAAGTAAACCTCTTAATTTGTCATTCTTCTTGTCAGCCCTAAAAACATATTATTTTTGAAAAAAATTCTGATTAAAACATATTTTATCTTTAAAATGGCTCCCACAAAGTTAAAATTGGGCATGAAGTTTGATATTTTGGCAATAATAAGAAATGCAATGGAAATCAAAAAGTAATTCATATAAATTTGATGTGTAAAAAAAAAATGCTGTGGGAGAGAGTCAAATCCAGAATCATAGGGTTTTAAAAGTGACACAGCCATTATACCAAAGTCAAAATTTAATAATAAAAGTACATTAATTAATATATATTATAATTTAACACTTCAAAATTAATATTAAAATACAAAAATCGGAGATATGAGGGGGCACGTGCCCCCTAACACCTTAATAAATTTGCCCCTGTGAACATAGGTTTTCATACATAGACTCCTAACAAAATTCTACCTTCTATTTGAACAATTACGTTTATTAAAAAAACCACTAATGTTTTTGGATAAATTATATTTATTTTAACTTATTGCTAAGTTATAAAATAGGCATTCATCCATTAATTTTTTTTCAATATATCTATTTCTTTATATATTGTTCGGACCAAGTTATCCCAATTCAACTAATTTAATCTAACTTTGGGTGTAAAAAAATTAATAGAAAATTAATTTTTAAGTAGATGGATACCTTGAATAATATATATTTCTATTTATTTATTTTTAAAATTTTTATTCAATCCAAAAGGGTCAAAAAATTTCATTCAATCTAAAAGGGTCAAAATTCTCAAGTCTCTACTGTTGAGCAAGAAATTTTGACCAATTAAATTATGTCACATCATCACAACAAACATTGTGATAATTATAATTGAAAGATTTAGAGAAAAGACATGTTGAATACGAAATTTCACAAATGTCCTAAATTGAAATTTATTTTCTTAATTAAGAAAGATAATATTTTTTGGACAATACTAACCTTACAATTATTATTAATTAGATATTATATTCATAATAATATTTGAATTATTTCCTTATTGAATATAAATTCAATTTAATATTATTTGTATAATTTCCTTACTTTAATGTGTATAATTAATATAGTAATAATTTTGAAGTATATTTTCAATTAAGTATAAATAAAAATCTATTCTAATATGGAAAATTTTATTAAATTTTGTAATAACCGTAATCATCATCTTCTTTCCATCACTATCTTTTTACCATATTTTCACAAGTCGTCGGCAACCATTATTTTTCATCACAGGGAGCTATTAAAATTTCATTGATAAACTTTTAATTTCTAATTACCCTATTTTCATAAGTTGCCGACAAGCAAAATTTTATTGAATTTTTTAATAACCGTATTATTAATCGTTTTTTGATGTGATTTATTATACATATACCACATATTATTTACAATTATACTAGTTTTATAATATTACCGCAAAATATAATAGTTTGTATATGTGATTTATTATGTATATACCACATATTATTTATGTTTATACTAGTTTTATAATATTACCGCAAAATATAATAGGTTGTATATGTGATTTATTATATATATACCATATCTTATTTACATTTATATTAGTTTTTTAAATTACCTGTAAGATATAATAGATTTATTTGATGTTTTATTATAGATGTATCATATCTTATTTACAATTATACTATTTAATAACATATGATTGTAATATTTTTGTGTCAAGATGGTTAGTATTGCAGCTTCCGTCTAATATCTTGAATATATGTATATATGTAATATACCTAATGTATCGTATGTATTGAATATATACAACCTAACCTCGAAATTTTTTTCCAGATTCTGTTGGAAAATTAATGAAAGTCATCTTCTTCACGCCCGAAACCTCAACAATCCCTAGAATCTATCACATTCTAAATTACAGTTTATTTGCCTAATAATATGAATATCTTCAATATACCTAATGTATTATTTAACAAAACTAACCTCGAAATTTTTTCTTCGTCTTCAAACTTTCTATCGATAAATCTCTCCCTATCGTTTTTGTCTTCGATGAGTAAAATGGATTAAAACTTTTCAATACTTTCCAAAACCGTTGATGGAAAGTATTGCAGTTTTGGTATATGGAAAGTATTAAAACTTTTCAATACTTTTCAAAATTGTACAACCCACGATTCATTCCTTTTTTTTAAAAAAATAATAATAAAGTAATTCAATATTATAAAATAGGCAAAGAAGTAATTTAAACCTATATTTGTGAAATATATTGGCCCATTTAGGCCTTTTGTAAAAATTATTAGAAAGTTAAGTCTTTCACGTAATAACATATAGCAATTTAGGCTATATGAGTTAAATACCCATCATAATTTGATTGGATTTTGATAATTAAGTTTACTCAACCCAACCCAAGCCCAAGTCCAAGAAGCAGATGGGTCCAAGCCTAAAATTAACAAGTAGGATGGGCCAATAGGTAAATGGGCCCAAGCCTAAGCTCTGAAATATTAAAGCTTTGAAACTTCTTTATAAATAGAGACATTTTCCATTCATTTGGGGATGTTTTTTGGGTTGAAAGAAGAATTGAAGCTCTGAAATACTAAAGCTCTGAAATACTAAAGCTCTGAAATACTTCTTAAAAGCTCTGAAGACGTGCAAGTTCTTATCAACCTCGAGATCAACATCTTATGAAGGATTGAAGACTTGGAAGATCAAACTTTCCTTAGATTCCAAAAGATCAAAGTTCTTGTCAACCTCGAGATCAACACTTTCTGAAAGATTAAAGACTTGGAAGATCAAAATTTTCTTGAATTTCAGAAGATCAAGTTCAAATAGACTTACAACTACAACTTTCTAAATACTGAAGATCGAGAAGTTCTAAGTTTTAAATTGTATTCGAGAGAAAGATCAAAGAAATAAATACTAGAGATTGTATCTGCTATATTCATCAATATACAAAGTTCAATTTCACGAAATACATCGCGTGAACAGTTTGACACGTCCAGTGGGACAATCTCTACCTTTCATCTCTTTCTCTTTTGTAGAACATCTAAAGAAATAATGACATCCTAAGGCAACACTTCTAAAGCTCTAAGCGATATCTAGAAACAGCCAAATACTTGCAGCCGCTCAAGGAAAACTCAATCATCTAAGAAAATCTCATCCTTTGAGGTCACAAAGAATATTTGAGAACAAATGTCCAAGCCACCGAAAGGTGAAATTGTAATAAAAGAAAATATTATGATTGACGAACACAACTCGTCCTCTCAACACCCAAATGAGAAGATGTCTCATCCAAATATAATGTTAGTTATGGTGACTGGCATGGATACAAGTAAAGATAGAATAATAGAGCTTAAAAAGAAGGTTAACATGCTCATGAAGGCAGTCAAAGAAAAGGACTACGAGATTGAATCTCTCAAGAATTGCATCAAGAGTCGTGATGCTGCTTAATCAAATCATACACATATTATCAAGAATACTAACAAAAGGAAGACAATTATGCAAAAAAGTTAACCACAAAATTTGACCTTAATTGCATCGCTATTTGTTCAGCAATTGAAAGAGATTATTGCAAACTCCATCAAAACTCAATATGGTGGACCTGCTCAAACTTTCTCTTTGTATTCCAAACCATATACGAAGAAGATCGACAATCTCAAAATGTCGAATAGATACCAACCACCCAAGTTCTAACAGTTTGATGGAAAGGATAACCCAAAATAACACATTACTCACTTCATTGAAACATGTGAAATTGTTGGTACGCGAGGAGATTTGTTGGTAAAACAGTTTGTCCAAACTCTCAAAGGAAACACCTTCGACTGATACATCGACCTAGAACATGAATACATTGATAATTGAGAGCAGCTTGAGGGGGACTTTCTCAATCACTTCTACAGCATCCGACGTATCGTCAACATGATAGAGTTTTCCAACACCAAACAACGGAAGGAGGAGTCAGTCATCGACTACATAAACCGATGGAGAGTTCTAAGCTTGGATTGCAAAGACAAGCTCACAGAAATGTCTGCAGTTAAGATTTGCACCCAAGGCATGCATTGAGAACTTCTCTACATTTTGCAGGGGATGAAACCACTCACGTTTGAAGAGTTGGCGACTCATATCCATGATATAGAACTAAGTATCGCGCATACAGGAGCAAAAGATTTCTTGGTTCCTAAAATAA
The DNA here is from genome assembly GCA_037974545.1 of Cucumis variabilis. NCBI lineage: Eukaryota > Viridiplantae > Streptophyta > Magnoliopsida > Cucurbitales > Cucurbitaceae > Cucumis > Cucumis variabilis. Next base: position 5,176 of record JBBPDI010065462.1, read on the forward strand.
GGAGTGACAAGAATGAAATTGATGACACTAAAAAGATTACAAATAGTGTCACAAATGAGTCTATGGTTGTTCATGCAACTCCTTTGAAATCTCTCTAAAAGAAAAGAAACAAAAATTGAAGGAAAGCATGATGGCGAGGAAAAGTGACGCGCAACTCTTAAAGAAAGACAGGAAAAAGTTATTCAATTGTCTGATGTTGCAGACATGTTAGAGTAGCTGCTAGAGAAGCAACTTATTCAATTGTCATAATGCAAACGACCAAAACAAGCAAGAAAAGTAGATGATCCTAAATAGTGTAAATATCATCGAGTCATTAGTCACCCTGTTGCAAAGTGTTTCGTGTTGAAAGAGTTGATTCAACACGAAACACTTTATGATCGAGTTGAAGATGATGACGAAGGATGGATATTGATGAAAATTAACTCGTAAAAAGAAGATCAAGTTGGATATTGGGACCAACAGTTAATTACGAATAGTCCTACTCTGTTCTTTTATGGATGGTCCTACGGATAAATCCTTCGGACTTCGGAAGAATCAGCAGGACTTGATAGTTCTCCCGATGAAGTATTTCGCAATATTCTTTGCACCTCTTTTATCCAAAAAATAGACGAAGAAGAATTAGTTGAGACGAATCATATTGCAGTCGAGATGACTTCAAGTTCTACCATCAACACAACTTTATGATCAAAAGAAAAGCTTAATTCAGTTTGGGACTTTGAAAAAGGAGTGAAAACTTTGAAGGTAAAATCACTTCATGAAGAAAACAATGACGAAAAGATACAAAAACGTGTCCCATCACGCATGAAGAGGAAGTTGTCTGCTGACATAAACACAGAAGGTCCCTTGATCATGAAGCCAAGACTTATTATATTCACCAATTTTATAAATAAAAAAGGTGAACATAATTTTGATGAAAATATAAATTGTTAAATCTGCAAAGGTCCTTATCACAATAGCTTAAACTACATGATGCTCCTAGTCCACAAGAACTTAAAAGGTGAATGACAAAAAAAATACTCAATTGAACTACATTATGACTTGATCCCTATGTTATAAAAAGGATACGTAGGCAACTTAAAGTTTACTTTAAGTTCATTCACATAAAAAAAATGTATTATGCTTCATCGTGATGATGTAATCTCGCTAGAAAATGAAATTCATGAGCATTTACACCAGAATAAAAAAAGATCATTATCGTTTAACAAAAATATGATGTTTACAAGAATTGCTACAAAAAAATGAAAGAAAAGAAATTGGCAAAGTCAAAGGAGCGAGCTCTACCTTTTCTCTCAAACGTTGTAGCTGAGAGGATCTTTTTCTCTCATGTGTTTCAGTCGAGAAAATCTTCATTTTCATCTTCTACATGTGTTGCAACCGAAAGTATTATCATCTTCATCTACTCTGTGTTGCAATCGAGAGAATTCATCTCTATCTTCTTCCATATACCGCAGTCGAGAGAATTCATCTTCACTTCTCTCACATGTTGCAGTCGAGAAGATTCATCTCCATCTTCTCCCATATATTACAGCCAAAGTCGAGAGGATCATCATCTCCGACGTATTGCAGCCATCATCATCTGTATCTCTGACGTGTTGCTGTCGTCATCTGCATCTATGACGTGCCACAATCATCATCATTTACATCTTTAATGTGCCACAATTATCATCATCCACATTTTCAACGTGTCGCAGATGTCATCATTTACATCTCTGACGTTATGTAGTCGTCGTCATCTGCATCACCAACGTGTCACAGCCACCATCATCTTTATCTTTGATGTGTTGTAGCCACCATCATTTGTATCTCTGATGTGCCATAACCGTCATCATTTGCATCTTTGACGTGCCACAGTTCTCATCATCTACATTTTTAACGTACGATCATCATATGCATCTTTGACGTGTCACAACCATCATCATCTGCATCTTCGACATGCGGTTATCATCTGTATCTCTGACGTATCATAGCCATCATCATCTGCATCTTCGACGTGCAGTCATCATCTACATCTCTGCTGTGCGATCTTCATATACTTTTTCAACGTGTTGCAACCATTATTATCTGTATCTTTGACGTTCTGAAGTAGAAATGATCTCCATCTTTAATCTTTCGCAGCCAAGAAGATCATCATCAGAATATTCATTTTTACTGGGTGTCATGATAGAGTTGCATCATCTATCACGAAGAGGTAGTGGACTCCATGATAGAATTGCATCGTTTATCACGAAGAAGTAGTGGGTTCCATGATAGTGTTGCATCGTCTATCACGAAGAAGTAATGGACTCCATGATAGAGTTGCATTATCTATCACAAAGAAGTAGTGGACTCCATGATAGAGTTGCATCATCTATCACGAAGAAGTAATGGGCTCTATGATAGAGTTGCATCGTCTATCACGAAAAAGTAGTGGACTCCATGACAGAGTTACATCGTCTGTCATTTATAAACCCATAAAGCCAACAAAAAACGTCGTGTACAAACTCAAGAAGTAAAAGCTGAAGTCAAAGAAGCAATGGGATTGCATCGTCTAACATGTAGAAACCCATGAAGCCAACAAAAAGCGTAAGGAGCCCAAACCCATAAACACGTTGTAAGAAAAAAATCAAAGTGAAAGTTAGTTATAAGAAAAAAAAAGTTTGAAAAAAAATGAAAAAGAAAAATAAGAAGAAGAAAAAAAAAGCACTTGAAAAAAAACAAAACAAAGAAAGAAAAGAAAAAGAAGATAAAAACGAGAAAGGAAAGGAAATCAAAAAAAAAAAGAAAAATTAAAAAGAAAATAAAAGTACCTTTTCAAATAAAAATAATAATTTTATTATTTTTTCTTCTGTCGCCGCCCATCCCATTTTCTTTTTCTCCCTCTTTCTTCTGTCTTTTCTCTCATACTTTTCCTTCCTCTTCCTCTCCATTCCTGCCTTTCTCTTTCTCTTTTCCTTTTCCTCTCCATTCCTGCCTTTCTCTTTCTCTTTTCCTCTATCTCTCCCGCTACACAATATATGTGTGTGTGTGAATAAACAAATAAAGTTAGATTTTCACAGTTTCAAAATCACAAAAAAATAATGAAGAAGATCCATGTAAAAGATAAAAAAAATTAATTCATTTATCTTTCTCAGTAGTATTTATTGCATGAGGGCCAGCTAGCCGGCTTTTTCTCTCTCCTTTTTGGACTTTGCAAAAAGGGGACAAGGTAGAGTTAATTCTTCTCTTTCTTCATTTTTTTGACATGCAAACGTTTTTGTTCTTCTTCTTGTTATTCAAGTTTGAATCAACATATAGGATCAACAATGAAATTACAAAGTGCTTTTGGAGAGGGTGAAGAAAAAGACAGAGGGATCGAAACACAGAGATTTTAGAGTGGTTCAGCAAAATCACCTACATCCACTTTGAAGACTATCAATTTTATTTCGTTTCTCTTTTTCAGAAGTTACAAGATGAAGAATACACATATAAGTTCTTAGTCTCTTTTTTTTTAAAGTGTAGAAGAACTATTTAGTTAGCAATTAGTTCATAACTAATTTTTAACTTCTTGAACTGTTTTGAACAGATCCAAAACCGAATGGAAGTTGAGTTCAAAGCTTCTAACAAATTCTCCCTCTTGAACAAAGAACTTCCCTGATAGTCTTCTCTCCAGGTATTTATTTTCCAGTATGCAAATCTACTACTTTGAGTAGATTTAGGAATTGATTAAACTTAGCTTTAGGTAAAGCCTTAGTTAGGAAATCTGCTGCATTATCTTATGTGCTGACTTTCTGTATACTTACAGTTCCCTTTTTAATGATATCACGAACAAAAAACATTTTGACATCTATGTGTTTTGTCCTGTCATGATATTGTTGGTTTTTTGTTAAATGGATTGCACTTTGATTGTCACATAGGATTTCTATGCCTTCTTGATCATAGCCTAGCTCACATATCAGACCTTTTAACCATGTAGCCTTTTTTACTGCCTTTAAAACTGCTATGAATTCTACCTTAGTAGTTGATAGGGCTACTACTGATTGTAGATTAGATTTCCAGCTAATTAGATTTCCTCCCAAGGAAAAAGAGAAACCAGTCAAGGATCTCCTTTTATCATAATCTCCTGCAAAATCTGCGTCAACGTAGCCCTTTAGTAGTACTTTAGGTTCATTAGGGGCTGCATATAGCAAGCCTCTATTTACTGTTCCCACTAGGTATCGAAATACCCATTTAGTAGCTTCCTAATGATTTCTTCTAGGGTTTCCCATGTATCTACTGACTAAGCTTGAGCTGTAAGCTAAATCAGGTCTAGTGCAGACCATTAGATACATTAGGCTTCCAGTTGCATTAGAGTAAGGAACATTAGACATAGGTTGTCTTTCAGAGGATTCTTTAGGAGAGTCTTTAGCTGATAATTTGAATTATTGACCCATAGAAGTAGATACTGCCTTAGCATTGGTCATATTAAACTTGTTTAGAATTTTCTTGGTATATTGTTTCTGTGATAGAAATAATTTCCTTCTGCTTTTTTACCTTGTGATTTCCATTCCTAGGATCCTTTTGGCTGACCCTAGGTCCTTCATTTCAAACTCATTCTTCAACTGTTCTTTTATCTCTTTTAGCTTAGTGAAATTTTTACCAGCCAATAGCATGTCATCAACATATAATAGCAGATAGATTAGGCTTCCATCAGTTAGCTTTTTATAGTAAACACAAGGATTATATAGACTTCTAATAAAGCCTATTTTGATGATGAAGTCATCAAATCTTTTATACCAGCACCTTGGTGACTGCTTCAATCCATATAAGGATTTCTTTAGTTTACAAACTAAATTTGTAAATCCTTTAGCTTCAAAGCCTTTAGGTTGTTCCATATACAAATCTTCTTCTAGGCTTCCATGTAAAAAGGTTGTGGTGACATCCATTTGTTCTAATTCAAGATCTTCACAAGCAACAATAGCTAGGAGAACTCTGATTGAGGTGTGCTTAACAACTGGAGAAAAGATTTATGTATAGTCTACTCCCTCTTTCTGTTTAAAGCCCTTGGCAACTAATCTTGCTTTGAATTTCATCTTCTCATTATTTTCTCTTGAGAATTTCTTCTTGTAGACCCATTTACAAGGGATAACTTCTTTGTTAAGAGGTCTATTAGTCAACTCCCATGTTTCATTCTTATGTAGAGAATTAATCTCACCTTTCATAGCTGTAAGCCATTCATTCTTTTCATCACCATTTAATGCTTCTTCAAAGCTGCTAGGTTCTTCATTATCATCTTCTAGGAAATGATTAGAAATTCAATCAACCCTTGCATATCTTGATGGTGGTCTGGTTGTTCTTTCTTTATCTCTTGTTAGAAGATAGTCTTCTAGATTCTCAACTTGTCTATCTGTTATGTTTTCTGAGGTACTGGGAACATCTGTTGATTGTGTTTGGTCATCAATATTCATTGAACCTTTATGATATTGATAAATTTTGACATAGGAGTTAGGAGTATGATTCTACACTTCTGTTTGCTTGCTTGTTTCAGAGTTCTTGTAGAGCTCATTTTCTTTGAAAATCACATCTCTACTAATCAAGTTTCTGTTTGAAGTAAAATCTCAACACTTGTACCCTTTCACTCCTTCAATATACCCTATGAACATACATTTTAAGGCTCTAGGCTCCACCTTACTTTGCTTAGTATGTACATAGGCTGTGCATCCAAAAGTCTTCAAATTTGATAAGTCAGGTGGTGAAACCTCTCCATAATTCTTCAGGGCTCTTCATGTTAATAGAAATGCTAGAACTTCTATTAATAGTGTATGTTGCAATGGCTAGAGCTTCAACCCAAAAGGCTTCAGAAATTTTGGCTTCTGATAGCATGCATCTAACTCTTTCCATCAGTGTTCTGTTCATTTTTTCTGCTATTCCATTCTGTTGTGGAGTATATGCTAATGTCATGTGTCTAGTGATTCTACACTCATCAAAAAGAGAGTTAAAATTGTTGCCTAGAAATTCTAGGCCATTATCAGTTCTAAAATATTTCACCTTTTTTTCAGTTTGAGTTTCAACTCTAGTCTTCCAAGTTTTAAAACATTCAAAGGTTTGATCTTTAGATTTAAGCAAATAGGTCCATACTTTTCTAGAATAGTCATCTATTAAGGATAAGAAGTACCTAGAGTCTCCCCAAGATGCTATTTTTTATGGTCTCCAAAGATCTCCATGGACATAGTCAAGAATGGCCTTGGTAATGTGTTCTCCTTTAGTGAACCTCATCCTCTTGGACTTTCCATACACACAATGCTCACATAAACTGAGTCTTTTTGTTCCTCTTGCTTGAATTAGGCCTTGCTTCATGAGCTCATTCTAACCTTTCTCACTGATGTGTGAGAGTCTTCTATGCCATAGTTCCATCTCAACATTCTTTTCTGTTTCTGACAATAGGACATATTTAGGTTGAGCAACTCTTTTGAACACATAGAGGCCACCTAATTTCTTTCCAATTAGGACAATTCTGCCTTCTTTTTCTATCTTCAAGGTTCCTTTTTCTCCGATAAATGTACAGCCCTGATCATCAAGCATTCCTAGTGAAATTAGGTTTCTTTTGAGTTTTGGAACATGTCTAACATCTCTCAAAAGAACCTTTTTGTTTTCTGTGAGTCTTAATAGTACTGAGCCTCTTCCAATGATTTCACATTCATTATTATTACCCATGTAAACTGAGTCTCCTTCTTCTGATTTGTAATCAACAAACCAGCTCTTCTTGGAAGTCATATGGTAGGTACAACCGGAGTCTAAAACCCAGTCTCCCTCCTCAGTTTCAACTTCCATGGCCTTTTTATTTGCAGCAGCAAGTACCTCAGTATATTCATAAGGTTGTTCTTCAGCATGTCCTTGATATCTGCCATGTTCTCTCATCCTCTTTGAGTCATCTATTCTGTGATCTCTATGTCTGTTGGATTCTTCTCTTCCATATGGCTTAAATTTTCAACTATCATCTCTTCTATTGTATCTTCCTCTTTCTGGAAAGTTTTTCTTGAAATGTCCTTCTTTATGACAGATGAAACATTTTAATATGGGTCTATCTCTATAGTTTTTGTGGTTTTTATTAGAGGAATTCTTCTTGAACTGATTCTTCCCCTTAGAGAAGAGAGACTCAGCACCTCCACCATTCTTTCCCTCTAATTGAAGTTCTAGCTCTTTGCTTTTTAAGGCAGTAATGACAACATCTACTGAAACTGATTCTCTTCCATATTTCAAAGCTGATTTCACTTCTTTGTAAGCATCATGTAAAGAATTTATTAAGATGGCAGCCTCGCTCTCGACCCCAATTTCTTAAATTCATCCAAGTTCTCATTAAGAGTCTTGGATTGATTCATTTTGAATGAAAAGAGTCTCCCTCACATAGAGTTTGCTTGGTAAATCCTTTTTGTCATAGAGAGCCTTTAGTTTCTCCCATATTTCATATGATGTATTTTCATTGATCACTTGCCTTAGCACATTACCTGTGATATTGAGAATTAGAATTTCATAAGTTGTCTCCTCCATGCTTTGGTTATCTTCTTCAGTCATCGTTGCTAGCAATTTCTGTGGATCTTGTATAGCCTTTAATGCCTTTTGAGAACTCAAAATTGCTTGAATTCTTTTTACCCATCGAGTAAAATCTCCTCCTCCATTAAACCTTTCTATTTCAAACTTTGTTGTAACCATGGTAGAATTTTTCAAAAAGAAAAATTCAAGAACTGAGCTCTGATACCAGTTGTAAAAAGATAAAGGAAAATTAATTCATTTACCTTTGTCATAAGTATTTATTGCATGAGGGTTAGCTAGCCGGATTTTTCTCTCTCCTTTTTTTGGACTTTGCAAAAAGGGGGCAAGGTAGAGTTAATCCTTCACTTTTTTCATTCTTTTGACACGCAAACGTTTTGTTCTTCCTCTTTCTCTCAAGTTTGAATCAACATATAGAATCAACAATGAAATTGCAAAGTGCTTTTGGAGAGGATGAAGAGAAAACAGAGGGATCGAAACACGGAGATTTTAGAGTGGTTCGGCAAAATTGCCTACATCCACTTTAAAACTATCAGTTTTATTTCCTTTCTCTATTTACAGAAGTTACAAGATGAAGAATACACTGATAAGTTCTTTTTCTCTTTTCTTTTAAAGTGTAGAAAAACTATTTAGTTAGCAATTAGTTCATAACTAATTTTTAACCTCTTGAACTGTTTTGAACAGATCCAAACCGAATGGAAGTTGAGCTCAAAGCTTCTAATAGTTTTTACATCAAAATAAATAATATATCTTGTTAACTATTATATTTGACGTGAACAGAATTTTTGTGTCTATAATCTGTGTATCTTAGACCTTCTCCAAGTGGTTAGTTAAGGTGGCTTGTAGTTTGAGGTTGTTCTTTATTGTTTTCAATTTCATTGGGCTCCGGACTTCTATTTGGGATTTTCAAGGTAAGTTCTTCTCCATGGGGATGTTTTTCTTTGAGGTGAGTGTGCATTTTTTTTTACTTGTTGGTTTGTTTTGGTTGTGTACCACATTGAGTTGTAAAGTCTTTCCTTTCACTTTCTTATAAATTCAATACCTTTGAAAGAAAAACCCCAACTAAGTGCTAATTCAACCTAAAAAAGGAATCCTTTCTTTTTCATCCTTTACTAAATATCTACAAACGTGAAAATATTTATATCCATAAATTGATAGGAAAAAAAAAGAGTACCAAATTATTTAGAGGGAAATTGTTTAACCTTTTAAATCAAATTATATTTAAAAATAAATAAATTCGGAAGAAAAAAATCAATGATTTATGGCATTACATTTTCGATATAATGTATCAATCAAAACTAATAAATTATAAGGACAATTTAAAAAATATATATATACAAGATACTAAAGGGTGGCATGGAAAAGCTACCATTTGGAGTGTTATATAATAAAGTAAAGAAAATAATTGGATTAGATATTTAGTTTAGAGTACTTTATTGAATTATATTCACAATCAAAACATTTGATCACTTCTTATACTAATATTCACGAGAGAAATGTCCTAAAATTCCTAATGGGCTGGATTTTTACAGGCCCATGTAGCAGTACAATTCTAAAAGCCCACTACACTTGGGATATTGAGTTTTTCAAATGAATAGTGTAAATACAGTATAATTATCATTTTTAAAATTTTTACTCTTAAGCTTATTGAATAATGTTTCTAAAATATCTTAAAATTTAGTAATAACTTTTTTCAAAAAAAAAATATGAATAAATTTTATCTACAGCGATATTTTAACCTTTTGATGGATTCCTATTACGTCATTTAGTTTTCTAATATTTTAAAATTTAAAAATATATCATTTCTGATTTTATTATTAATTGTATAAGTAATTTATTTTAAAAAAATATCACATGACATCTTTCGTCAATAATTTTTCTAAATATTTAATTCTTTTTTATTAACATCAATTTCGAAATACTCACTTTGTTTTTTCTTTTTTTTTTCTCTTTTTTGTTATTTATTAAATTTTGATGATATTCCGATCCTTTAGTGCTGAATATTTTAAATTCGATTCCTTCCTTTTAAAGGGTTGTGTTTGTTTGCTTTTTTATCATTATATTCACGGTTGAAAATTGAGCTATCGCCACAAGAGCTTCAACTGGCACCTATATAGACTTGTGGACAGAAAGTCCTAGATTCAAATCTCCACAAAAAACTGAGTTATCTCTCTGTTAAAATATTTTTAAAGTATATGTCAAATGTAACAATAATGAAAATGTAAATATTCATTACATATACCATGGAGACGAGATTTGCAAACATGAAGGGTTTAGGGAAAGAGATCGGTTAACAAAGCTTAGATCGAAGATGTGTAGCAGATAGACAATGAGATCTGCAGATGAAGCTTTCAGTTCAGCAGACGACAGCAAACGTGAGATGGTGGAAAGAGGGTTTCATGGTAAAGGTATTGAGGTTTCCAAATTCGATCCATTGTCTGGAGGGTTCAGGCATGGTGGAGGTCACCAACAGAAGAAGAGTGAAGGTGCTCGATGATTTCAGCAATTTCAATGGTGTGGTTTCCCATTTTTTAAAATTTCATGTGACATTTGGTTGCGCAAAGAGGGTTTCAAATCTAAAAAGAAATTAGTAATTTGCATATAACCTTTGAAGAATTAAAACAATCATTGAAAGATGACATTTTAAGCTTTTGTCATTTAAGCTTTTTGCATATAAGGAGAAACGAGATTGGGAGAAACTACATTTGTTTTCTCAATAATTCCTTATAAAATGAGAAACGTTTCTACTTTTTTTAGAACAAAAAATAGGAAACGTTATCAAACATCTTCATTTCTTACAAAATAAAGACAGAAATAGGAAAACAGACACCAAACAGATCCTAAATAACTTAACAACCTATTTATATAATATTATATATATATAAAAAGCCACATTATTCCCAATGGGATAAGGCTTTATGACACGTGGACAAAGAATCTATGCTTTTCAGGGACATTTGACGCACATGTTTGAAATTGACTGTGGACTTATTTGATGAGATTCTTATGCTTGAGAATTACAGATGTCGTGTTTGGAGTGCAAGAATTGGTAATATGTTTTTTTTTTTGTCAATGATACAATCTAAATTTATCATGTATAAGATATTTAATTGATTTTTCTTATTATTTTGTACATATAATTCAATTTTCTGATTTATTGATTTTCACGGTAATAATGTAAAAACAAAAAAGTTTAACATTCAATAACAATAATTTTGATTACAGTGCATTAACATGAATGGTCTAAGTAGGATTATTACAAACTATTTACAAAATATAACAAGTAATGGAGTCGGATGGAGTTTACAAAAGTTTCATTTAAACAAAATATTAAAAAATGTCTAATAGTTAGGTTTCAAAATAAGCATAGCAAAATGGTCATGCAAAAGCAAAAGTCAAATAGAGTTACATTTAGTAATAGTTATGGTTGTCTTTTTATGATGCATATGTAATGTAATATTTAAACCGCTTTTATCAAAATAGTTTAAATAAAAATGAGTTTTTTTTTAAAAAAAAACATTTCTAGTTAGAGTGACCAAATAAAAAAAATGAAAAATGTATATTTAAATCCTATTTTGTACGCTAGATATAACATACTCTTAAATTTTAAAAAATTTAATTATGTGTCAAATATATTCAAATTTTTAAGCTTTTGTCATTTATTTTCTTCAAGTTTTAGTAGGGAATTGAATTTATATTTTCTCCTTACAAAAAATGATGAAACAAAAATAAAAAGGAAAATTCTAATTTGTTCAATTATTTTTATTCTTCGAACAAAAGTGTACCATTTTCTATTTTTTATTTGAGTAATAAAAAATTCTTTTTATTTTACATATACAAAAAATAAAAAAATTCTATATTTATTTGTTGAAAACAATAAAAAATTACACAAACTATTTTGACTAAATATTTTTAATAAATAAAATTATAAACAAATTTTTAATTTTTTTTAGTCAAACCAACTCAAATTATTTCAATCTTTAATTTATTTAACTTGTCAACCAAAAATTATAATAATAATTTTAAAATGAAATAAAATTATTAATTTAAATTTGATAACTAAAATTTAAATTAAAAAAAGATCATGAATTTACACCACATGTTAGCCCATGGTTTTACACCATGGGTCAAAGCTGAGCTTAGCATTTGCTGGGGGCCAAACAGCTCCTCAATGGGCTGTCAAAATGGGTGCAAGTGTAGCAAATTTCAATAAGCACTAAGAAACGTTGGATATGCACTAAAATATGTTAGAGATATTTTCAATTTTCAATTTTTTATTATTACCAAACTGCCTCTAAACATTCTCTCTCCCTCCGCTGCTTAATTCATCTCCCTTCTCCTTAATTCTCTTCTTCTTTCTCTGTGTTGTCTCCCTCTTATGCACTTATTTGACTTTCCAAAGTTGAAGAGCAAAGAAAAAGAAATCGAGACATAATAAAACATAGGTAAAATTTGGGAGGAAGGGGAGCTAATGGCCACGGGTTGAAATCTGGGAAGGATATGTGTAGGAAATTACAAAAGAAATTAGGAGAGAGAGGTTAGAGAAGAGCGTTGGTTGGGAAATAGGAGAATGTGATCGGCGGTGGTCGGAGTTCGGTTGCTGAGCCCAGGGATGGTCCATGTCGGTGCCTTGCCACACCCATAATGAAATGGACTGTTTGAGTCATGGGAAGGGAAAGAGGAGGATAACAGGATCGGAAGATGATGGAACTTTTGTTAAGAGTCTAATACTTTTTTCATACGTGTATTTAATCAATTGAGTTTATCCAGTAAGAATAAAGAATAAAGAGCGTACGGACATATTAAACATATTAAATCGATCAACAATCCATAACAAACGTATTTAATAATTCATTAAAGGAGCATTTTTAAATTGTTGAAAACCGGTTTATCAGTTCATGTACAAAACTTTCTATGAATAACTTGTTAAAACTTACAAATTTATCAATTGCATACTAAACTTATATTTTAAAATTCACTAAAGAGGTATTTTAAAAATAATAAAATAAATTAAAATATTTACAAGCTACAGTAAAATTTTAGATTTTATCACTGACAATCTTCTATCACTATAACATTATCAATGACTTTCAGTGATAGAATTTGCTATAGGTTGTAAATATTTTATAAAATCTACCATTTTGAAAAATTCTCCTTCGTTTTAAATGTAAATAGTTGTTTTTAAGGAGAGTTGTAAAAAATGACAAAATGGACAAACTATTTAAAATAGTATAATAATTAAGTTTTTGTTTTTTTTTACCGTTTGTATTCTTTATTATATTTTTGAACCCTTTTTTTTCAACTTCTAAAAATAGCTTCTCATTTTCTTTTTTATTATAATAATTTTAATTTTTTTTTTTGGATAAACGTGAGAACCAAACAGAGAATTGTAGCATTTACTTTTAAATTTTGGAAAGGGGTATAATATGATAGAATGGAAAGTTTAAATAAAAATTGAAACAACTCCCTAATTATTAAGGTTAAAAAATATGTTGGTCTTATTAATTAAGAAAAGATATTTTCCTATTTAAGAAAAAAAAAATAGTTGATGAAATATTATTATTATTAATGAGATTTTGTTATGTTTTAGAAAAGGTTAATGTTATCCTTATCTTAGTTATGAAACAAAAATTGAAGTAGTATTGGGTATTGGATATATGTTGTTCTTTTAAATAATATAATAGAATGTCCATTCTCTCTTCTACTTGTTTAATTTAAACAATATATTTGAGCTAACTTTTATAAAATAACAACAAATTTATTAACCCTTCATTATTGTTTAATTTAAATTAATAATTTCAAACATACGAGTCTAGCTAACACACCAACTTCTTAGGGTATTATATCTTCTACTAAAAGATACTCCACATCATGCTAACCTTTGACAATACAACCAAAAATAGTTATTATTATTTCTTTTATTTAAACCTAATTAACGTATCAAGCTAATTAAAAATGCTTTTTTTTTAGTTTTTAAACTTTTGTTTATATTAATTTAGTTCTTATACTTTACATTTAGTCGATGTACTCTAATAAAATTTCTTACACCGTAAGAAATAAAAGAATTAGTGAACAAATTTGTTCTAAACTGTAAAGATTAAATTGTTTTATAATAGGAATGAAGATATAGACCATGGAAGTAAATGTAATTTTTTTATAAAAAAAAAAGGTATAAATGAAATATAGTTTATTACCAAACATGACTTAATTTGATGCATCCCATTTCATAGGGAGAATTTGTACAAACAGCCACTCTTCAAGAGCTCACATGATTTTTATCCCAAGATTTTAAAAGACACTCAAGATGGCCTTCGTGTGGAAGTTTTTCTTTGACCCCAAAACGTGCAAATGTACATTTTTCTCACTCCTTCTTGCTCCTCACTCTTTACTCTCTCTTCTTCTTCTTCTTGTTTTTTACCAAACATGTTTTAATTCTTCTTCTTGTTGTTTTCTCTGCTTCTTCCTCGCCTTTCTTGATCTAGGTTCTTTCTTTTTCTCTTGTTTTTTCTTTATTTTTCCTCGCCTTTCTTGAATTAGGTTTTCTCTTTTGCTCCTTATCATATCAACACAAGTACCAATTTTTTCCTTTCACAGTTCTCGCTTCTTCCTCTAGGTTCTTTCTTCTTAGCTTGATTTTGATTTCAATCC
>JBBPDI010065484.1:0-19296 GCA_037974545.1 Cucumis variabilis
CAACATTTATAAAACATTTCTTTCAAATACAAAGATCATACAAATGTTTTCGTTATAAATAACCATTCATTTGTACAAAAATACTCGTTTTACTTTATGAAGAATCACTCACAAACATTTATTCATTTATAAGGATCGCTTCAAATATTTATTCATTTATAAGGATCACTCACAAATATTTATTCATTTATAAGGACCACTCACGAAAATACTTAGCCTTAACTTCTTTCTTCTCTCATTTTGGCTTTCTGTTCTCGTCTAACAATTCTCTCAACCGGCCTTTTAGCACTCAGAACTTCCCCTTGTCGTTTTTATAAAAAATTCTAACATCTCCGACTCCTTTTTCCTTGGCCTTTGGCCCTATTTATTAAGGGTGCAAAAACTTGAATAGAACCAAACCAAGTCGATTCAGTTTTGAGTTGGATCGGTTTAAAAGAACAATATTACCAAATTAAACCAAATTGAATTGGTTTCAGTTCGGTTGTGGTTCACATGATTAGGTTAAAATTTAAAAAAAAAGGTCGTTAGCCTTTCTTTTCATTCTCCGTGTGTCTCCTTCATTCATCTCCATTATCTGTGGGTCTCCTGAGTTCATTCTCATCATTCATGGGTCTCCTCTTTGTTCTTTGCCATTCTCCTTCGCGTGTCTCCTCTCATTCTCCATCAGTCTCCTCTCCTTGGTAGCCTCCGGCGTGAGTTTCATTTTTCTCCCGACGTGGGTTGAAGCTTTAACGTATTTGACAATTTTATAGTATTTTTTATGTAAATATTATGATTAACCTTGTTGAGTTAAATTCTCATTCGAATCCTAATTAATCATGTTGTTTTTATGTAAATTTTACGATTAGTTTATTTCCTTGTTTAATGCTTATGTATTAGTTAAGATTCTTATTGAGATTTTACAATATTTTGTATGTAAATATTAAGATTAGGTATGACTGATTTACAACACAATAAGAGTAAGAAAGGTATTTTGATTTTGCTTTTTTCCGTCATCTATATCCATAGAATTTTACTTTTGACACTATTCTTCCGTCCATTTTTTTCCATACAGCTATGGTCCGTGGGGGTGTTTGGAAACTTTTTTTTTCTTTTTTACAATTTCTTTCCATTTGGATTTTAGGATTAGTTTGTTTCTTTGTTTAAAAGTGCTTAAAAGGTTGGGGTATTGATAAGCTCTTTACTGTACCAGTTGATAATACAAGTTCAAACGATGTAGCCATTGCAAACGAGTTCAAATGACATTAAGCATGCTGACAAAATTCAACAAGAATCGGGGTATAACTACAAGTGAGAAAACTAATTTATTATTATAAGGTTCTATAGTTTTTGACACTAGGTACAAGGTGGCTTATGTGAATTATTGTTTAAATGAATTTTTGGAGAAAGATTGTGCAAAAAATGGACACAAAAGGCTGAAGCATTTTGTCAATTTGTGTGAGGATTATTATATGAGATGTCAATGGAGGAAAAAATATTCACAAACACAATCATGTACTCTTATCTAAGGATTTAGCTTTCAAAGTCAAAGTCAAATACCTTCTATCTCATCTATTGGATCTTACAAGGCACGTGTTATTGTTCATGATAGATTTAAACAAAGTAACAAACTAAGTGTAAATGATACCAAAACAGAGGAGGCCCGTTATCTAGATGAGGCTCGTATAGAAGATGAATATTTAGATTTGCTAATTTGGCGGAAAGTGAATTCCTCTCGATTTAAGATCATTAGCCAAGTAGCTAGGGACATCTACAGTATTACTATATCAAATGTGCCTTCTGAGTAAGCTTTTAGCAACTGAAGGACGGATGTTAGATTCTTTTCGAAGTTCTTAACTCCTCAAACTGTAGAGGCACTCATTTGTCCATAATTGGATTCAATCTAAACCTTTGGATGACATTGTTGAGTTTTATGTCCTAAAGTTCGTAGATAATAAATATAATCCATTGACCATTGTTAATAAAGTGCTATTATTATAATTGTTATTGATTATATTATTAGTTTAGTCTTAATAACCTAAATCCAATAAACTAGCATCCTAAGTTGTTTGATGAGTCTTGAACAGTATATAGCGACATACGGGGATCAATGTTCAAGATCAACTTAAAGGGTCTATAGTATAGGGATAAGGTTGGATACCTTATCTTGGTAACACTTAGATACGGCTCACTTTGTATTTGATACAAACACAATGATCCAACACATTCGTGTAGGTGACATACGAGTAAAGGTATCATATACAATGGATTTGCATAAAATCGGACTACAAAATAGTAATCATTAGATGTAACTCTGTTAACTAGTTAGGTTTCTATTTCATTAGGATGACCTAGGTAACTTAGTCTTAATCTTGAGTGTATTATGAACACCTGTTCGGGAGGAATTGTCCTTTGATTTGTATGGGTGAGAGTGACCAGATGGTCGATTCAATATGCTTATCATTTTGGGAACAAGATCAAGTGGGGAGCTGAGAACATAATCACACAAGATGGAATTCACTTCTTCCCGACTTTAGGGTAAGTAGATAAGTGTTTTCTTAAATAGTGTCTCTAGTACTTGAACAAAGGGCCCTACCCTCTTTATGACTCAAGAAAAGTTTTTGTTTAGTTGTTGGACCATAAACAGGTGTTGCGAACACTTGTGAATGACTAACTTACTAGTATTGGTCTATATCTGTGGATACATAAATATATCTACAGTGAGAAGTGTTTAACTATGAGTCTTTAGTGGAGTGTACACACAATTTAAAGAATATTGACTGATGTGGTTAATGAATTTAGCCAATTAATCTCATATTGTTGTAGTTTCTGATCTATAGGTCCATAAGATCTCCTTCCTAACTCGTTATATTGAGATTTATTTGTATTAGTTATAATTCGAAATGTTTAAATTTACTTTGGGAATTAATCAAATGTATGATGATACATTATAATATAACGTTTATATTTTAATTAAACTTTATTATCTAAATTTAATTTTGGATATGATTCAAAATTAATTTATGAGAGAATAAAATATTTCAATGAGTTCAAGTATTAATTTAAGATGAATTAGATTTATATGAAAACTATAAGTTAAAATTTAATATATATGATACAAATTAAAACTATTAGTTATGAGAAAAATTTATATATAAATATGATTCAAATTTGGATTAAATTAAATATAAGATATTTAATTTAGTAATTAATTAATTAGAGAATTAACTAATAGTTTAGTTTAATTTTATTTAATTAAATTAAAACTATTGGTTATGTAAGAGATATTCATTTAAATATAATTTAAATAAAATATTAATAAAATATGAATTAATTAATTAATAATTTAATTAATTAATTTAATATTTTTATTAATTTATTTGTTTTAATTAATAGGGAACGTGGTTTTCCATTTATCTCTCCAACTTTCCTCTTCTTCAAGAGATAAGTACGACAAAAATAAAGAACTGTTATGGGTTCTTTTTTTTGTTTTTTTCTCTCAAGAAGAAAATTCTCGCTCTAAAAAAATTCCCCTTCAACAATTTTGGTTCCCACAAAACCAAAATCTCAACCTAGAGAATAGGGAGGTTTCCAAGTGGCAGTGCCCCAAAGTTGGCATTTGGTAGATATAGAGTCGTTAAAGAGCGTATCTTCTCTGTATTTATTCTTTGTATTTAATTTGAAAGCATGCCTAGCCTTTAGGTTATAGAATTTAGTTTCTATAATTTTCCAATGTACTCGTATTTTTAGTTAAATTGAGAAAGGAGTTTTGTAAAATCTTGAGCTGCATTAGGGTTCTTATTCCTTCAAACATGACTGAAGAAATTGATAGGGCTAAAGAAATTGATGGGACTGAAAAATTGATGAAGGTAATATTCTTTTCGAAATACACATTTAAAATTTAAAATCATCTCATTTAAGCTAACAGTTTGTCATTTTGATCTAAAATTCATAAACATAGGAAAGCAAATGGAACCTGCATTTGAGAATCTGAATAATGACTCTATGGTCTAAATCCCAACTTTCAAATCTTTAAATTTACATTTTTTTGTTTTAAATTGTTAACTTGTTAAATATTGATTTTTTTTAAGAGTCTTGAAGCATAGTGATGGAAGCACTTTGGATTATACGAAAAGGGTAAAATGTAGACAATGAATTCGATTGTAGGTGAAAGAGAATGTTATGTATGATTTATGAAAAGGACTTTGTTGTTTGTTTGATGTGCAATGATGTATTGTTCATCTTTAAAATTACTGAAATCTGCAATGGTTGTTGAAATATTGGTTCTTAATGACTCAACACTTTTAGTCTACTCACAGGTGGTGATTAAAGGATTAGTTGAATATGAAGCTATTTGTTCTCACTTGTTGCTTTCTTCTTATGTTTTGTTCAGTTTTGTGTTTTATGTTTGTTTGTAGAAATTTTATTTGTGAACCCAACATATAGGAAGAGAAACAAGGTTGGTATTGGTATTCTTTTGATGGAAATTGTGAATATTACTTTATTACCACATTTAGAATCAGTTTTTGGCTTATGTGACAAAAGATGTATGTTAATTATTGCTTGTTTTTCCATGTTTAGATTTGATTATCAAATCTGTAGTAGACTTCCGATTTATGGATTCTTATTAATGGCGGACTATAGTTATAGGATTTTGACATTTTTTTTCTTTATTTGGCTGTAGGTTGTAGAGAAGTTGATGTCAGTGATTAATTTGGTGGTCAATATGACAAGATTTGGAAAATATGTAATTTTATTGCTCTTTCCCTTTTTGTTGTAGCATCATGGTCCCATCCATAATCCCGAATCTTTTTTTAAATAATAAGTGATGTCGGTTTTTAAAATTTTCACATTATGTTTTGGAAGATACCACTTTGTAAAGAAGAAAATTTGTAATTGGCCTTTTTGTAAAGGGAGAAAATTTTGGGCCTTTTGTAAAGGAATGTAAGCATTCTGATAGGAGTTCAATAATCTAGTCTAAAAAACTCACCCAACCAGACCAATTTCGACCCGTCCCAAATTCAAGTCAGGTCGGGTTGGGCTCTATCAGCAAATTGCCCGTACATTTCTGGGTCAGGTTAGATTTGAAGGAAAACTGACCCAACCCAGCCCAATTACACCCCTACTATTTATAGTGATCTTTCATATCCAATGGTCATTTCCACGCTTTACATGTGTCACTTTATCGATTCGTCGCACCATACAACCAACTCAAACTTGACGCGTAGGCTAAATGTTAGTGGCGATTGGACGTTCATTTGAGACATTAACCTTATCTCCTTGGAAAGCCAAACTCTTTAATTGTCTGACTATTTCTATCTTCTCAAAAAGCAACAAATATTTAATCTTCTCAGAGGGTCATTTAGTCAATGCAATAGGACACTTACTTCTTCGCCATACTCCCTTCGGTGTATGTACTTCTCCCAGCATTACTACGTTAAATGCCTAGTTCTTAGTATTCAACACACGCTTCATCCTCGCCAACTATTCTTATCATGTCCTTACTTTGACACGATAGAACTCAGACTTAAACATTTCTCTTCGCATCGTCATTTTTCCTCTCGCATCCTTCCTAGCAAGATATCTCATACTTACACTTATCTGAAATAACTTTCCAACAAGACTCCTCTTCAACAGGGCTCCTTTTTTTGGATCAGGGCCTCACAATTTACATAGTGGATTATGTACAAAAATGGAATATGATGGTGATGAAATGTGAACTAACTTGCATTAAGAAGGATGAAGGAAGTATCAGTATTCTAGGCGATCTAAGTTATGCAGTATGTCCTTGATGCAATGTAGATCACTTGATCATCTTATATTGAAGGCAACTTCTCAGTGCCTAAACACCACACTTATTCTTCTTTTGGGACACAAATGGTAAAGATAACATCTAGGCTTCCTTATTTATAAGCATCATATTTGACACTCATTTAAGATGAGCAACCTTTCAATGCATAAACACCACACTTGTTATCCTTTTGGGAGACAAATGGAGTAACTCCCTTCTGCACATGTTTAGTATGTCCTTACTACTCACTCTCTCGAGCAGTTGAAAAGTAACACTGGACAAGCGATTGAGTTCAGTTCAACTAAACATGATGAGACTTACATCTAAAGAATTCTTACCAAAGTACAGAACATGAACTTAAACTACATAAAACACTTCCATGGAAAGTAAAGAAATGGAAGACAGACATTGGATACAAATGCATTGTATTATAAATATAGGCATCTTGGCCATAAAATGAAGAATGTTCATACAATACATCATAAAATACAAAATGGAAAGAAAAGAAATATGTTGAGCCGTATAATGCCATGGTTCGCATTCCTTGGCTCTTTTACGAGTTAGGGAAAATGGGAAGGGGCTTCTCTCTCTCTAATTGCTCCCTAAGCTCTCACTTAGATGTTGATCGGACAAAAGATGAAGGAAGAACTCTAATGTTGGAATTTATGTCCTAAAACTTGTAATTTGTAGTTTAAAATTACATTCTATTCAATAAAGTGGTTATTGAGGACATATTGTAAAAATAGAATACTATAATCTTGAATCCAATAAACTAAGATCTTGAGGTTATATAGTGTAGACTTGAACTTTATGTAGAGACATAAACGTGGATCACATTCGAGTATATATCCTAAATGGTTTATAATGCATGAATAAGGTTGAACGCCTTATTCTATAGGCACTACAAATGCGGCCCGCTTTATAGTTAGTACAAACGATGTGATCCTGAATCGTTCATGTAGTGACATGGAAGTGAGGACATCCTATGTAAAGAGTTTACATAAGACTGGACCCATGAAATAGTCAATTTTAAGTTAAAACACCGTTGACTTTGTAAAACTGACTATTTCTTTTATTGATGACTTAAGTAACTTAATCTTAATTCTAAGCTTACTATGAACTTCGATTCAAACAAAATTATCCTTAAATCAGCATAGGTAAGGGCAGTTCATCATCACTGGTCCAATAAGCCTCCCATTTCAAAGGTAAGACCATGTAGATGGCTAGGGACATAGGGTGTAAAATGGAATTCACTTCTACCTACTTTAGGGTTAGTAGATAGGTTGTTCCCTTGAGGGATGAATCCAAGTCTTGAATAAGGGACCCAACCCTCTCATTGGCCTGAGAAGGATTTGATTTATAGGTTGAACCTTAAACCAATTCTTCGATAATGGATCTGTAAGACTTAAGGAGCAAGATGTCATTAGAAGAAATCTGGCCTTTAATGTTGGGTGCAAAATATGAAAATTGAGCTTTAATCTCCTTTTTCAAAAGGCGGATGTTTAATGTCAGTTTTAAATCGACATTAAAGAGAGAAGTTTAATGTGAGTTTAAAACTGACATTAAACGTCGACCTTTTGAAAAACAACATTAAAGATCTTTTTGTTGTTTTAATTTTGTAAAAAATCAAGATCTTCTCTCTCTTACTTTAGTCTTTCTCAAATGCACAATTTTAGCTTGCCCTTTCACGTTTTCTTCTTCTCTTCTCAATCTTACACTATTCTTCCCTCTCTTCACCAAACAGTCATTGCCACCACCACCACCATCGCATCCCTCATGCCCAGCCCTTGCCATCACCCTCATCTCTTTCACGTCCTACTCTTCACCACCGTCAGAACCCTCATCTCTTTCATGTTGTGCTTGCCACCACCGTCGAAAACCTTTATCCATCTTCGTGCACAACTCTCACTACCACCGTGCCCAACCCTCTCCACCACTCATGAATCTCCAACTATTTGATGGTTTTTCCTTTCTAGTGAACCCAGATTCCGCAGTCACCACCCACAAATCTTCAATTCTGAAGACCACTAGTGGTATTATTCCTCTCTGGTGAACCCATTCGGTGAGATACCCACGAATCTCCAAAATTTTGTTAACAATCTTTGTAATTTTTTGGTTTAGTGCTACAACAACGCTACAAAATTTTGTTCGTAT
The DNA here is from genome assembly GCA_037974545.1 of Cucumis variabilis. Lineage (NCBI taxonomy): Eukaryota > Viridiplantae > Streptophyta > Magnoliopsida > Cucurbitales > Cucurbitaceae > Cucumis > Cucumis variabilis. The sequence goes on from JBBPDI010065484.1 coordinate 7,925, forward strand.
GATTTGGAGAAAAAAATTGTATTTACGACTTCGATTTGTTTCGAGTTTATTGTTGTTTGGTTTTGAGTATAACCTTTAAAAATTTGTTGTGTTAGGTTCATATTGTTTGGATGAGCTGTTTTGAGACGGTTATAGAGTAAAAGATAACTTCGGTAAACTCTTTGAGCATTCTTTTGTGTCATTTACAAAATGTTACTGCGTTATGGTTGAGTCTAATCGAGCTAACTAATTTGATTTTCTACTTCTTTATTCAGCATCTTAGTACATTACCTTCTACTCTTTGTTTCTAGCCCATTTTTGTTAGAAGTGGATATACTTCTATTTTTATAACGCAACTACCCTTTCCACTTTTCTAAATTGTTGAACTAAGTATTTGAAACAACACCACCAAAAAAAATTCCAAACCAAGTGCAACGATGTAACAACCTTGCCAAGATAATACTATAACTTGTACATTCAAGTCTTCCTAAAAAACAAATTGAAAAACATGGTCAGATAAAGTTTATGTTAACAAAGTGTATTTCATTTTTTAATTTATTTATTTTGATTCTCCTACAGTCTGCTTGATTTGAATGATCTTAGTGGTCCAATTCCACAACAGTTATTTCAAGTTTCAAAATTCAAGAAGGTAAACTTTTGAATTGATCGAAGAGGGTGAAAATTTACTTGCATACCTCAAGAGGGAGCTTAAGGTGTTAACTATCATTCTGGCAAGCTCTTCATATTTTTAAAGCGATAAAATTGAAGAATACTATCACTTTGATTGTGCTAAGATAGAACTACGACCAAGGTATACATTTGCCCTGTTGCAAATCGCAAGCTAACAATAATATGCTAAAACGTTTGCTGCTATATATTTGCTTAAATTTGATTGTTTATGGTGGATGTCAACTTATCTTAATATCCTTCATAGGAAGCTATCATTAAATTAATGACTACAATAGAAGAAAAGGTTGTAATTGAGTACAATTAGTTAGAGCCTCATCTTTGTGACAAAGATCTTAAAGTTGGTCATTTGTGGAACGTCTTGGCCTATTATTGGTTGTAGTTTTTGTTATTGATTCTCAATATATTTTTTTCTTTTTTTTATTGTAAAGGATGATCAATATAATAGTTAAACTTCTTTTTTTCTTTTTTTCTTTCTGTGTGTGTTTGGAGCCAAGTTGTATACATAAAAGTATTTGGTGTCATAAAAAATGGACAATAATGCAACAACTTAGTAAAAATAAATTTGAAAAAACGGACCCAAAAACAAGCCTTTGATGTCGTTTAAAACTGACATTAAAGAGGCCTTTAATGTCAGTTTAAAATCCAATATCAAAGCTCAACCGACATTAAAGACCTTCAATAACATTATCAAAGATGTCAGTTTAAAAACGACATTAAAGACCAAATTTCTTCTAGTGTGTAATCTTGGGGGTAAAATTATATTTTAATTCAGCCAAGGTTATAAACAACCTATGAAGGATTAACTTACTGATTTTTGTTATACCAAATGGACACAAATATATCTACAGTGAGGGGAGAGCAACTATAGAACTTTAGTGGCATGACCCATTTTCTTCTGCCCAATGCACCAGTTTCGGCCCTTGCCCGCGCATTCAGCCCTCACACTCGACCAATGAATGACTTGGCCCACGGTTATGCAACGCCTACGTTTATGACCTGCGTGCCCATGCACCTCACTTGGATCCTGCTCCTTTCAGCTTATGCCACGTGTTTGATTATTTTTAATAACTATGAGCTCCACCCGACCCGTTTCTGACCCATCCATCTATGGCTCTTCGACCCGCCTGCCTAGTGGTTTTAGGTCGGTTCAAGCCCAAAGATTGAATTTTGGGTTGATTCAAAAGGTTTATTGAGCCGGTTCAACTTATTTTTTATGGTTTTCAAGTCGGTTCAAGTGGTTAAGGAGCATTTATGTACTACATCAATTTATTAATGTAATAATTTAAAGCTTAGCTTGATTTTAGAGCCAAAATCAGTCAATTTTAGGGTGTTTTAATTAATTATAAATGTGATGTATCACTAGAAGAAATTTAGCCGTTAATGTCGATTTAAAACCGACATTAATGGCCTTTAGTGCCGGTTAGCAACCGACATCTATGCTAGCGTTACTAAAGCCTTATAATGTCTTTTTTTTATATCAGTTTAAAAATGACATCAAAGACCACATTAATGTCGATTTAAAAACGACATTAATATTAATAGCCATTAATGTCATTTTTAAATCAACATTTTTTATGGTAATATTGAAGATCTTTAGTGTTGGTTGGCCTTTGATGTTGGTTTAAAACGGACATTAATGATGACTTTAATGTCGGTTATAAACCATTAAAGAGGTATTTAGAGTCGTTTTTTAAATGACATCAAAGACTTGTTTCTGGGTCCATTTTCTCAAATTTATTTTTATTCAATTTTTATATTATTGTCCATTTTTAATGATGCCAAATAGTTAAAAATCGACGTTATGTCAACAATGTTTTAGAAACGATAATATTTTCTTTTACTTGTATATATACAAAATGGATTCTTAGTATTGTGTATGTTTACATATACAACTTGCTCCAAACACAAAGAAAGTGAAAAACTTAACAATTACATTGATCATCCTTTGCAAAAAAAATAAAATAAATAAATAATAAAATAAAACATTGAGAGAGCAATAAGCTCCACAAATGACCAACTTCAAGATCTTGTCACAAAGATAAGAGTCTAACCAATTGTATTCGCATGCATTTTCTTCTATTGCAGCCATTCGTTTAGTGATTGCTCCCTGTGAAAGATATCAAGATAAGTTGACATCCACCATAAACAATCAATTTTACGCAACAAGAAATATCAGCGCACGATAGTTCAAATCGTAAAACATCAGCTCTCTGAGACCATCATGAATGCAACATACATCCTTTGTTTATAGGATATATAAAAGAAAAGAAAATCTTAACAAGAACCTTCATGAAGCCTTTGTATCACCAATAATCAAACCATACCTATAATCATGCTACCATAATCAAAATCAATCTAAGGCGGTTGCTATTAAAAGGAAAATTAGGGGGAAAACTAGTAGTTATAAAAATATTTCCTAAGAAATCAGCTCAAATTTACCCACAAAAAAGCCTCCAAGACTTCATCTTTGTCCCCCATCTTTGAGCAAAGAGAACTGCATTTATGGGTAAAAACTGAAAATACAAAATGGTTAAAGAATGACACACACTAAAACCAAGTAGAGGAGCTCCAAAAGGAAGAAAAAATAAACCTGGTGCAAAGAAGCTTATTAACAATAAGCATGGGCTTACAAGTTTTTTCTCTTCTCCTTTTTGGATATTGAGTTATTGACAAATTGTTTCCTGTCTATGGAAAATGTGTGGGTCATATCTTGATAAGCATTCTTTTTAAGTTTGACTATGATTCCTACAAAATGTCACAACTGTAGTTCCACCTTTCTTTAGAAAAATCCTTTGTGGCTGCTTGATAAATTTTCTTGTTCTTTTTCTTATGAGCAATGATAAACCATATGAAAATGAGAATCCAAGAAAAATATCTTTCTTTACGAGAATTTTTTATACTTGTTCCATTTTTTTGTGCTGCATCTCACACATGAACTGATTTTCCTTTCCTAGTAGTATATTGCTAGATTAATATACTTTCATTTCTTACTCCTAACAGTTATCTTTACTTATCCAATCTACTCAACTTTCTCATACTACGAAGTTAACCCACATAACGAATAAGATCAACTAAGAAAAAAATGAAACAGAAAGATAAGCATTTGAAGTAAAAAAATCATCACTTACCTGTTCCATCAAGTCGAAGAAAAGTGCAAAAATATACAAAATATACAAAAGATATAAAAGAAACATAGAGAATGACAATGAGGGAAATGAAAGAGAGGGAAGAGTAAAGATTACCCAAATGGAATCTGATAGAGACTCAGTCCACTGACAACTTCCATTACGACTGCCATGTGCATTAAAACATAAAACACAAAAACATGAACTAACAAAATATCTCTAATGTCCCAATTAACATGTGATATCCAAAGTGAAACTAAAGACAAAACCTCCACTAAATGGCTAGAGACTATTGACATTGTCGAAGTTGTTGAAAACTAACCCACTAAAGTGGAACTAAGAGACTTGAACTATTACTCAAACACTAAACAAAAGCTCATAATCCTTAGGGAATAAAAAAAATCATTATTGAACAATAATAGTAGTAAATAAGAGGGATTGTGAAATTTAAAAATAAACATAGGAGACCAAAATAATTGAACAGGCTAATCCATATGGAGGAATTTACAAATGAGAAAAAGAAATTCTAACAGTCAGGTATGAATGGACGATTATATTGTAGCAAAAATTAACAAAGACCAAATAGAAAGTCAGAAGAACAAGAAAGACTTTATATAATCTATTTTAGAATCAAATTCAATAAAACAAAACATATAACCTTCACTTTACAAATCACAAGAAAATCCAAGCAATTTATTCCGTCTAAGTAACAATTCAATAAACATAAAAAAAACTAATTATAAACAACTTAAACTAATAAAAAAAATTCATACAAATTAGTTACAAAGTACGTACATGATAAACTTGCCAAACATTTACATAAAAAGAATTCATAATCTAATTGTGAAAGGCCTGAATACTGTTTTAGATTCTACATTTAGAGTACTCAGAAGGCAGAACATACATAACAAAATGACCATTAAATATATCCTTTGAGTTTCACAGGTATACATATACTAGTTATTAACTTGACAACACAAAAATATAACAGGATGATGCAACAAAGAAAAAGTCATAGACAAATTGAATTATTGAAAAAAAAGATTAGAAAGAAGAAAATAAAAGGCCAACCTAAACTATCAAAGCAACAACAAATGCTATAAAAAATAAAAACTAATAAATTCTCCAAACCTTAGTAGAGTTTGGTAAAAGGTCAGAAAGAATGCCCATAGTGCATTCTACTTTCACCAGCTACATAAAGGGCCAAGGATGAGAATGTGTTGGTTCTACAGATTACATACACAATCAGCAAGGGACAGCACACATGCACTTTCCATGGAAGCAAAATTTGTCGCCTTCGTCCGAACTACACAGTACTCCCTTCAACGTTGGTCTCGGCCTATAGCAAATCCTTCCTTCCGTCTCTGCCACCATCCAACCTGTAAGAACCAACAACACAAACACAAATACACACCTTCCATTATATATTACTCTATTTATTTTCATTGTTTTTGTAACAATACATACAAAATTTAAACAACCAGCTGCCTCTAGGATCTCTCATTACCAGACGCAAGGGATAACAAGATGAACAACACAACTGTGATGATGGTTGGGCATGGATGCAATGGTTGAAAAATGAACTTACCCAATAGTAGTGGCAAGCACAATGGTGGTTGAAGTTGTCCGGTGGTCGGCAACACGAGCTTAAAGCTTTTCAAGTGGTCAAACCACAACGGTGATCAAATCTTTTCCCACGAAGCTTTTTGACAAGCAAAATGACGGTGGTGTTCGACGATGACAAGGCTGGGCACGTGGTGGTTTGACGACGAAAAGCCTAGGCACGAGGGATTTCTTGCGACTGTCGTTCAAGAGAATAAATGTAGGGAAGAAAATGAGATGAGATTAAGAAGTGAAGGAAAGAAAGAGATATAAATCGTGTGGCTTGGAGTGAAAGAGTAAAGTAAGAGAGAGAAACCATTAACTTTTTACAAAATTAAAAAAATTAAAAGAAACTTTAATGTCGTTTTTCAAAAGGCTGATGTTTAATATCGATTTTAAACTGACATTAAAAAGGACTCCTAAAACCGACATTAAACATCCGCCTTTTGAAAAACCACATCAAAGCTCATTTTTCATTTTTTCACCTGACATTAAAGGTCAGATTTCTTCTAGTGTATGCTTTAGTTAAAGTTTGAATTGTATGTGCATAATGTATGCCATATAGATTTAAAATTCCACCAAAGGTTAACATTTTCATGCATTGAAAGTATGTTATAATGGTTATAGTTTCTACTATGCTTGTTAATTAATTAATATGGAAATTCATTAATATAATTAATTAGTTAAACTAATTTTGATTAAATATGATTTAATAAAATTAATTAATTAATTATAATTTATTTAATTTAATTTAATGTGATTTATTTTAATTAGATGTGATTATTTACTTAAATATGATTTAGTTTAATTAAAAGTTAAATAAATCAAAATCCATATTAATTAATTTCTTTATATAATCGTTAAATAAAGCTGGTACGTTATAGGGTAGTCTATAATTTTATAAGTGTTATAAAATCAAGTAGATTTTTAAAATCTATAACACAGATAAGTTGCATGCTCACCTAGGTTAAAAACATATCAACCTTTTTTCATAGAATTAGGTCGATATCTTATAAAACTGGTTACAAAAGGCTCACCTGACTTTATCTTGTTAACAAGTTAGATAAGATGACTAAGGTTGGAAGTTCTTAAGTTGATAGTGTACGAAACACCAACTACTTGGAGATCATAACTAGTTCTTGAACCTAGTTAATGTAGTTTTATGAGCATGCATGAGAGATGTGAGGTAATAAAACCAATTTATCACCTAGACATCTTAGGTTAAAATCTAGTATAATGGTTATGTTGGATGTTTCACCTAGACTTAGAATTTGTTTAAGTTAGCCTAAATATGATTCTAATTTTTATGAGTACCCTTTAAAAACCATCATAGGACACTTCAGCTAGAGAAAAGTAGCATATTTTTAGCTCTAGCACCCTAAGAGTTCACACGATGAGGTCCATGCAAGGCTTTAGGTCATGTATAGGAGTGGACTCCCTTTAGAAAGTGTTTGCATGGATCAATATCAAGGTGAATAGGGAAGTAGTTCATAGTAAGTGGGTAAGGAATATGTGACAACACATCCCACGATCTCTTCTGTTGGTCACACTGTGAGATTCCTATAATGCGTCTGCCTCTCTGCCCTAGAGCAAAGTTTCCTTCGGAGGGTTGTATTATAGGATTTAGAACACCACGAACTCCATACATGGATAGGGTATCTTAGATCAATTTTCATATTGTCTTTCCACTTTCAAAAGCATAATGATTTTTATCTTTGAGATCTAAAAATTGAGGGTTACACTTACAAGCATTGCTAAGTTGTTAGTATATTCTCGACCGAAGAAGCGATAACTAAGTGCTATAAGGATTATGAGATATTGAGCTAGCAATTGGTCAAGATTTTCTTGGTTCAAAGGAAGAATAATCGACTACCCTTCAGTGGAGGTTATTTTAAACCTTTGAAATATCGTTGCAAAACATAATAGTGATAGGTACATTATTAATATTTGCTAAATTAATTGGTTCTTAAAGGATTGTAGTTTTTTACTAAATAGAATATGTTTTATTTTTCAGCATGAATAGCTCAATACTACAACTCTTAGCTTCTAAACGTAATAGCGACAATTATGCAACATGAAAATAAAAAACGTGAATACAATGCTAGTCGTAGAGGATTTAAGATTTGTCTAAATTGAGGAACATTCTCAAGCTCCAACCTCAAATGCTAACCAAAATGTTCGGGAAGCATATGATCGATAGGTAAGGCCAATATCTATATTCTTGCCAACATGTATGATGTTTTGGCAAAGAAACATGAATCATTATCCACGACTAAAGAGATTATGGATTCATTGAGGGAAATGTTTGGTCAACCATCATGGCCCATCAGACACGAAGCTATTAAGCACATTTACACCAAGCAAATGAAGGAAGGGACCACTGTTAGAGAACATGTCTTTGACAAGATGATGCACTTTAATATTACAGAAGTAAACATCAGTTCTATCGATTAGGCAAATTAGGTGAGCTTTATTTTACAATCTCTTTCGAAGAATTTTGTACCTTTTCAAACGAACGCGTCTCTAAATAAAATAGAGTTCACTCTTACCACTCTTCTAAATGAGCTCTAACAATTCCAAAACCTTACCATTTGAAAGGGGAAGGAAGTGGAATCAAATGTTACTACCACAGAAAAAGAGAATATGATACTTCAAACTGAATACTAAATTCAAGAGTCACTAATCGTATTTACTTCTCATTTTAAGAAACTAGTTCTTATAAAGCTGTCAGAAAACGAGATCATCCTCAAAGTTTGAAACAAAATAGGTTGTCTCGGTTGAAGTAGTGGGAGATCTAAAGTTGTTTAGATAGACATATCGTACTTAAAAATATTTTGTATGCTTCCTAAAAAATTGAGAAATTTAATATCTATCCATTAAAAGAAATTTAGCCTTTAATCATGATTTAAAATCAAAATTAAATGATCTTTAGTGTCGGTTGACAACCGATATCTATGCTAGCGTTATTAAAGGTCTTTAATGTCGTTTTTTCTTTGATGTCATTTTAAAAACGTCATAAAATGCCTCATTAATGTCATTTTTAAACGAACATTTTTATGGTATTATTGAAGATCTTTAGTGTCGATATTGAAGATCTTTAGTGTCGGTTGGCCTTTGATGTCAATTTAAAACTGACATTAATGAGAACTTTAATGTTGGTATAAACCATTAAAGAGGCATTTATTGGCGTTTTTAAAACGACATCAAAGCCTTGTTTCTGGGTCTATTTTTTCAAATTTATTTTTATTAATTTTGATATTATTGTCCATTTTTTATGATGCCAAATAATTAAAAATCGACGTTATGTCAACAATATTTTAGAAACTATAAGATTTCTCTTTTATTTCTATATATTCAAAATGAAATCTTAATATTGTGTACATTTACATATACAACTTGCTCCAAACACAAAGTGAGAAGTTTAACTATTACATTGATCATCCATTGCAAAAAAAAAAAAAACATTGAGAGAGCAATAAGCTCCACAAATGACCAACTTCAAGATCTTGTCACAGATAAGAGTCTGACTAATTGTATTCGCAGGCATTTTCTTCTATTGCAATCATTCGTTTAATGATTGCTCCCTGTTAAAGACATCAAAATAAGTTGACATTCATTATAAACAATAAATTTAAGCAACAAGAAACATCAGTGAACAATAGTTCAAATTGTAAAACATTAGCTCCCTGAGACCATCATGAATGCAACCTATACATTCTTCGTTTATAGGATATGTAAAAGAAAAGAAAAACTTAACAAGAACCTTCATGAAGCCTCTGTATCACCAATAATCAAACCATATCTATGATCATGCTACCATAATCAAAATTAATCTAAGGCAGATCCTATTAAAAGGAAAAGTAAGGGAAAACTAATAGTTATGAAAATATTTCCTAAGAAATTAGCTCAAATTTACACACAAAAAAGCTCGGGGGTGGTAGGTACTTAACTAGAAATGTTTTTACCCCTTTTTGGTATTCTATATAGCATTTGATTAGTAGCTATTATAATACAAATTGATTTTACAACCTAAAAGAAAACTACATAAAAATTTAAGCTCAATAATGAAAAAATGAAACAGAAAGACAAGCATTTGAAATCCAAAAAAATCATCACTATCATTTTCCATCAAGTCGAAGAAAAGTGCCAAAATATACAAAAAAAAACAAAAAAAATAAAAACAGAGAAAGACGATGAGGGAAACGAAAGAGCAGGAAGAATGAAGATTATCTTTGATGTTTGGACTCACTACCATCGAATATTGATGAACTGCAATGAGAGAATTATCGTTGACCCCATGAACTTGAGAAGAAGCAGGCTGCAAAGGGATGAACATAAGAGCTCTTTAAATATATACAAAGATTGTATCATTATACCAATCATTTAGTTCATAATATAACGCATTCAACACTCGATCTAACAATCTCAAAACCTAAACCTAATGTAACGATCAAACTTTTCTAACTAAGTCAAAGTCATTAATTTTAACAAAAGACCTTGATTTACCCAAAAATACTAAGTTCATTTGTAATCGTACTGTCAAAGAAAACAAAATCAAATTCGGGCCCTATTTCAAACAAACAAAATTTTTAAAAGTAAAGCTTATAAAACAACGATTCATAACTCAGTAAATCACAAAATTTCTAAGCAGTTTCATGTGCTAAAGAAAACAAGAAAAACATTAAGCGGAAGTATTTGAAGACATTCCCCTATGGAAATCACGTCTCCTTCTTGTCTCTCGTCAGTTTGTCTCTCTTGTTGCATTTGCCTGAAAAAGTTAAACGTAAAAGGGTGAGTATAAACATACCCAGTAAGAGATCCTCTACTGGTCCCGTTAGGGGAAAAATAAACTATTAACTTCCTAATGGATACCCTGCACAGTCTCAGTCTTGTGATCCTGTAGGATACACATAATCAGTCTAATGCCCCGAAGGACGCACATATCAGTCTAGTGCTCTACAGAAGCATGTATCAGTCTAGTGCTTCCAAAGGATGCACATATCAGTCTAGTGCTCTCAAAGGATGCACAACAGGTGGTGATCTCGTAGGACACCTGTAAGGTAACTACCCAATAGGAAACTAATAATTTTTCCCTCGGTCCATCCTAAACATCTTAACAGTCAATCATAGTAGAGTCAAACATTCTCATCACATAACTCTTCACTTAACCCCTAACAGTCATCTTATTCTAATTTAACCCAAGGCCAGTTAGAAACTTATCAGTACATCAGTCAACAAACTAAATACTCATAATATTCCCCTCAGTCCACAAGAACACAACCATAGCATCCCCTCAGTTCACAAGAACACAATCATAACATCCCCCAGTAACACAATCATAACATCCCCCAGTAACACAATCGTAACATCCCCTCAGTCCACAAGAACACAACCATAGCATCCCCTCAGTTCAAGCCACACTTTATATAAACAACATCTACGAGATTCAGTCATTTCAACATCATTATGTTTATATATATATATATAATCAGAAAAATTACGAAAGAAACACTTCACACCCAGTCTACATCAAACCCATGTATATATATAAGTATTTCTCAATCAACCACAACATACCATAACCTTCAAATCTACTTTGACATACATGTGTTTCATATCAACTTTCGACCTCGGTATAACGATTTCTCAAATAGAAGTCAAATCAATTAACAATACACTATCCATTATTTAACATAACAGTCAACCATCCTCAGTTCAGTCAATACGATATTTTTAATTCAGTTAATCCATCAACACATTTAAAAATCACGTAAACAATTAAATCTTTTTAAGTCCCACCAACCTACCCTTAGCAGTCATGTCCTTTGGTTCATTCAAGTCCACGCATAATAGTTAATTCATTTTAAACGTTGAAATCAACATATAGGTCCAGTAGTCAAAATCTCTTACCTTAACGTTACCTAAGCTTCTTGATCGAACTAAAGTCCAATGAACCAACCTAAACATTATGATAAG
>JBBPDI010065508.1:0-19290 GCA_037974545.1 Cucumis variabilis
CTATCTAGACTATGGACAAAACATAAAGACAAGGTAAATTGGGGCTCTTTGGAGCATACGGCCATGGGTAACACACCTTGGACAAGTATGTCCGTTACACCCTGCGCACACAACTCTACACGCTAACCTCATCTTGCAAGATCATGTGCATCTTGAGCACATGCCTTGCTGCTCAGTTGTGCCATGACCTTCTTATATTTATCATAACAACTCATTATAACATCTATAAAAATAAAAACACGTTCATCTCACCTCAACATGCATGACATTGACCCACTGTTCAAATTCCTTTTTTGTCTAAAAAATATGAAAAATCATAACTTAAAATCTATAACTCTTTTGATAAAACGTTCTTTTACAATGTTTCTCTAACGTTTTAACATTTTTACCCCAAAATCTCATAACCAAATTCCAAAAGATGAGTCGTGTAGCCTTCTGGAAACGCACCTTGCTTAGTTTTCCTTTCAAAATGACCTTCTTATCTATTCTTAACTTTCTTCTCTTTTTTTATTTTTCTTTTTTTTTTCTCTTTTTGTTTTAATTATAAATATATAAATATTAAAAAAAATTCCATCTTCTTTTTCTTTATCATTTACACTTTTTTAAAAAAAAAATCCAAAAAAATTAACACAACTTGAAAAAAAGAATTGCCATTTTTCTCCTATATTATATGATAATATCAAATAATCCAAGGAAAATCTCGAGCTTACAAAAAACTCCCCCTTACGAAATTTTATCCTCAAAATTTAGAAGTCCTTAAGTGAAAAGTGTTTGGTAACTCTTCCTGATCTGGTCTGCTAACTCCCAAGTTGCCTTCTCTACTCTGTGATGTCCCAAAAAATTTCACGAGTGTGATCATCTTGTTTCTCAACAATTTGCTCTTTCCTATTCAAGATTTGAACTGCTTCCTCCTTATAACTTAAGTCTTCTTTCAGTTCCATCGATTGCACTTGCAACAAATGTGAAAGATCTAGAATTAGGGTTTTGACCAAAACGTTGATGAACATTGTGTATACAAGAAAATCAACAAGGTAAAGTAGCTTTCTTAATACTTTATATGGACGATATCATTCTCATTGAGAATGATGTAAGATACCTAACTAACATTAAAACTTTAGTAGCAACTCAATTTCAAATGAAAGATTTGGAAGAGGTACAATATGTTCTTAAGACCAAATCATAAGGGATCGTAAGAACAAAATGCAAGCACTATCTTGAAAAAATGTTGTTTCTATATTCAATGTAGAACTCTAAGAAGGATTTATTATCTTTCAGGCACGAGGTTCACTTGTCTATGGAACAGTGTCCTAAGACACCTCAAGAAGTTAAGGATATGAGACTTATTCCCTATGCTTTAGGTGTGGGCAGCTTAATGTATGCTATGCTTTGCACTAGGCCAAATATTTGTTATGCAGTAGGAATAGTCAATAGATATCAATCCAACCCAGGGTTAGATCACTGAACGATGGTTGAGATTATTCACAAGTATCTTAGGAGAATAAATGCTTGTTTATAGACCTAAGGATTTGATCCTTAGAGGATACACTGACTCTGATTTTCAAATCAATAAGGATTATAGGAAATTCACGTCAGAATCAGTGTTCATCCTAAACGAGGAAGCGTGGTATGGCGTAGCATGCTTTGTAGACTTTATTATGGAGGCTGAATACTTCACTGCTTGTGAAGCGGCAAAAGGAGTAGTTTTGCACTGGAAGTTCATGCATGATTCAAAATTTGTAACAAACATGAACATGCCCATCATTTTATATTGTGATAATGATGAAAGTTACTGATTCATTTACGAATACTCCCATGCCTAAACTGTTCGAGGGTCATCTAGAAACTCTAGGTTTGCAAGATATGTATATTAGGTAATCTAGGGCAAGTGGAAGATGTGTAATGGGTATGAAAATGCCTTAGTATATTGTATTTGTATATACACGTTTTATGTAATATACTTTTATATTTTACCATTTTCAATGTTTGAGGATTACTTTATTATGTACATCCCCTAGAGACTAGAGTTTTAGTTCAAGTGGGAGTTTGTTGGGATTTATGAGATCCTAAAACTCGTAGATACTAAACATAATTTATTGACTGTTATTTATTAATAAAATGTTGATTATTTTATTAGCTTTGTCTTAATAACCTAAATCCAATAAACTAATATTCTAAGTTGTTTGATAAGTCTAGAACAGTATGTAGAAACATACAGGGATAAATATTCGAGATCAGCTTAAAGCGTCTATAATGTAGGGATCAGGTTGGGTACCTTATCCTGGTAACACTATGGATACAACTCACTTTATATTTGATACAAACGCAATGATCAAACGTGTTCATGTAGGTGACGTGCGAGTGAGGTTATCCTATGCAATGAGCTTGCATAAGACCGGACCACGAAATAATAACCACTAGATGTAACTCTGTGAACTAGTTAGGTTTCTATTTCATTAGGATGATCTAGGTAACTTAGTCTTAATCCTGCTTGTATTATGAACTCCTGTTCATGAGTGATTGTCCTTTAATTTGTACGGTTGAGAGTGGCAAGATTGTCACTCAATATGCTTATTATTTTAGGGACAAGACTGAGAGGGAAGTTGAAAACATAATCACACAAGATGGAATTCACTCATTTCCAAATTTAGGGTAAGTAGATGAGTGTTCCCTTAAATGGGGTCTATGGGACTTGAACAAAAGGTCTTACACTCTCTATGATACAAGAAGGGTTTTTGTTTATTAGTTGGACCATAAATAAATTGTTCATTAGAGGAGCACTAGTATTTAAGGACTAGAAGTAACTCAGGGTTTAACCTACAGACTGATTGTAGAAGAAGAAGAAAGACTTTTACAGATGGTGAAAAGGCTACTCCTTTCCACCTTTCTCTAGGGTTTGGCTCATTTTATCACGCCCTAAACCACAATACAACCAAAACGTTGAAGTAATGGAAATAGAATGCAATTTGGTTACAACCTTGAAATTTTCTTATCGACTAATTCAACCTCAATTTCTTTTAAACTTCCATGAAAAAACATAACACAGCAGAAGTCGTATCGAACGCTAAACACATTCAAAGACATCCTTAATGCAGAAAACTTAACACGATCAATTCAGTCAAAACTTACACTTTATTAATAACAGATGTTTAGATTAACATAACTTACAACACTCTTTGACTTAAAGTTACATTAAATAAACTCTTAAACGCCTAGTAGCTTTCTCACCTCGCCACAAATCCTTCATTCTTCTCTACCTGGCCTAAACATTTGATCCTTGAAGATAGATGTTGAAAACATAAGTCTAAATGACTTAATGAGTTTTATGAAATCCCTTTTGCAATGCTATTTGATAAATCTGTTTTAATAGTAAACAATAAATCTTAACATGAAAGCTTTAAACCTTTAAAGCATTTGAAAAACAGTAATATAAAACTTTGCTTTCTTTGCTTGGATTTTAAGTATTTATTCCTACGAAATTGTAAAGATTACTCGATGTCACCTCATCCATAAATATTAGATATGGGCATACTCAATCCCTGTTCCTAAGAGGTAGGCATCCCTACGAGATAAGCATCCTTACTCCACTACAAAAAATAACACATACGATAGCTAATCAAAAAAGCTATAATATACTTTTTATTGCGTTTTTCCAAAGCTATAACGAATGCTATCGTAGAGTATGAAGATATAGCTTATATACGTTGCTATAAAAAAATTTGATAGTGTTTGTCATTAGATCTATAATAAGTTTATATTGCTTAAATAATGTGTTATCTTTGACATATAATAACATTTTTTCGACACTATAATATAGTATTTATAGCTCTAATATTAAGCTATAATATAGTATTTACAGCTGTAATATTAAGGTATAATATAGTATTTGCAGCTATAATATTAAGCTATGATATAGTACTTGCAAATGTAATATTAAGCTTTAATAATGCTATTTAATCGTTTTCAATTATTTTAATAATTATAATAACCTTTTGATAGCATTTCATTTTTAGCTATATAAATCTTTCTATAACTTTAACTTATGGCTATGAAAGCGGTACTTTTTTCTCAAAAATAATTTTTCAATTAATTAGCTTTTGATAAATTTTATTTCAAGGACTCAAATTTAGTTAAATCTACACATATAAAATTACAAAATAAAATATTTAATAATTTTCTTAATTAAAGTTGCAGTCTAAAATGATACACGAAGGTAAATAAAGTATTTTGTCAATATACCAACAACACAAATTAACCCTCAAAATATAAACAAAATTCAATATAAGTGTTCACAATTATATTGTAGGTATAAGCTAACTGCCATCGTGGGTTCTTCAGTCCTTTAGTTAAGACATCATTTCATTCACCTACATAAATTTATAAAAACATATATCAATGTATGATTATGTAGACACTAATAATAGTGGATATTAATTAAACAATTATAGAAAATATTTAACAAATGTAGACAAAAAATATTTGAAATAGATAATATACCAATAGTCACTTTATCAAATGGCCATGCAACTGTACTTCCTAAAGCTTTTTCAATACATGTCATTTCTGTTGTTGGCCTCCACAAATATGCATTCGGCTTCTTTGCTACATCAACTCATACTCTAACTACATGTGCACCAATAGGAACATGATGAACCAAATCAGCTGGATCATTATAAGACCATCTTCCTTCTGCAATAATCTCTCCTGAGCCATACCAATCTAATAACTTGCACTTAATTTGAGTGTTATTGATACTCTATCAAAAGATAAATATGAGATACTAGAATAAGAAAATAATGACATCATAAACAATTGGAGGAATATTACAAATAAATTTATCGATGGAGAAGACATTGGACAAGTTAGAGGAATATTTATTTCCTTAATTAGCACATTTGCAGTAGCATTTGAAAGTTTCTCACATGGTTCAGCCTATAATAATCTCATATGAAACCAAAAATATAGTTCACTACTAACAGGAAAAAAAAATCTAAGTAAAAGAAAAAAATACTTGTTTCTTTAAGTAAGATGACATAAGTGTTTTGATTTCTATCATTTCCTCTTTCATTGCTTCCATTTCTATCATTTCTTCCTTCATCTTCAAATATTCTTTTTCCAAAACCTTGTACTTGTGATCTTGTTGAGACAAAAGAGTTAGTTTGAACGGGTCACACCAAAACCAAATCCTCTAACATGACCACGATCAGGGCCAAGAACTTTACTCAATGCATCATCAACCACGTTAGTGGTTGAAATTGTCGTGGTAGCCTTAGTTTGTTCAATGCGCTCCTAGCAACAAATAATTTATAAACCCAATATTAAAAAACAACAAGAAACATCTAACAAGAAAACCAACAAAGTATAATATTTCAACCTCTTTCAAAGAGAAAGAAGATTGTAAAGTCTAAGGTCATCTTACTTTCACATACTCTAGACTTGTGTATTTAGAAACACCTAAGAAAAAATATCAAATGCATAAATAGTAAATCTCCAACAAGCAAACCAACAAAGTACAATATTCCAACCACTTTCAAAGAGAGAAGATTGTAAAATCTAAGGCCATCTTACTTTCATATACTATACATACATGTATAATTAAAAACATTCAACAAGAGCAACAAGAAACATCAAATGCATATAGACTTAATCTCAACCCCCCTCCCCCTGATCTCAAACTTAGTAACCTACCCTTCAACGTAACTAACATAACTACTTCACATACTCTACACATATATAGTTAGAAACATCTAACAAAAAACATCAAATCCATAAATACTAAATCTCAAACCCTCCCCCATACCAAACTCGACACCCTACCCTTCAACGTAATTGCTTTAACAAAGTACTATATATCAACCACTTTCAAAGAGAAAAAAGATTGCTTCGAAAGAAGTATGAATATAAATTTTTTCAAACCCTCCTTAAGAAAACGTATGAGTGTCCCAGCAACTTGTGCATTCACCGATTGTCCATCCTTCCTTTTGTATGCTTTAGTCCATAATGCAACCCTTGTGACCAAATTTGGATCTGAACTACTTTTTCTCTACAAAATGCGATTTATACAATGAAACCACATATACGATATGTAAGCAAAATTGAAGTATAGTAATAAACTTTACCATCTCTTTAGCCAAACGAGCATATCTTTTTATACTACATGTATGTGGGAGTTGTTTTTTCTTCATGGCTTTGTACTTTTCACTTTTCATCTTCTCAAATAAAAGACATTCAATATTCATTCAAATTAATAATAGAAAAATGTAAGTGTATATGTTTTGAAGTACACATTTACATACCTTGATGTTTGCACTAGTCTTCTCACTCACAAAGTCCATCCAATCATCTATAGGTTGTAAATTATCAGGCATCAACTTCAAAATTGCATCCTTTGTTGGGACATCTCGAATCTGTTTTACTAAACGAGATTTTCAAGTCCTTCATAATCTACCCATCTTTTGGAATAATTTTTTTTTTTGCTAATCTTCCACATTGTACCTTGACTAAAATATAAAATAGTTAGAAATCAAATGTAATAAACTTGTTAGAGAAAAAGAAATAGGGGTTTTATCTAAGCTATGTAAGGGAAATAAAGTAACTTAATACCTTGATAGATTTTCATAACACTACTTTCAATCTTGTTGGTAGTTTTACCCAATTCTCAAGATTCACTGGTACAACTTTTCTCACTAGTGGTCCAAGAAAAAATGTCAATCCTATCGATTCATCACCAACAGATTGTCCATATTCATTGAAAACAAGCTTTTGATTGTTTTTCAATGACTATTGTTTTCATTTTTGTAGGTCCTCTTGTTTTTTTTGGACAAAGTCGTCGTTTCAAATGGAGGTTCTTCATTATCAACATGATCTTCAACTGTCTTCTCATTAGGCTTGGGTGATAAACATCTGGGGTGGGCACGAGTAGGAGAACTTTCCATGTTCTTCTCATTTGAAAGAACCAAACTATCAGTAATAAGCTTCTTTCCTGTAGACCTTCTCTTTCCTTTGACTTTTAGTTCCATAGTATCTTGTAAAGCTCTCTCGATTTCAACCTAAAAGCATTAATATTAACAAATAATCAATAAGCATCATTTTTTTAATATAAATACTTACCGTTCTTTATGTTTTCACCATGATGAAGGTGGCTTATCCAACGACATGCGCGTAGATATTAATATGAAGTTGTGTAAAAGAATTTATGAACAAAGTTAATTTATAGTAAAATAACTAAAATTAAAATGATATTCATCTATATATATTCAATCGTTTACAAAATACAAGTTTTTAGTACAGAATAATCATATAGACAAATGCTTATATAATGCATCAAACTACTTCTCAAATGAAAACACCTTCACAATCTTGTCTTGCATAAGTAAGCTCATCCCTTTCATCAGCATCTTCAATTGCACTACATATGTTTTCATTACTAACTGAAGTATCATCATAATTCTCATCGTACGTTCCCAAGTCGTGAAACCCTCTTGGTGGTGCTTTTAATACGACATACCAATTTGAAGTGTCATTTTCTCTAGCATAAAACACTTGTTTTGCCTCGGAGCCAAATATGAAAGGTTCTCGTACAAACTTGCTATGACTTTGATGTAAGTTAACAAGAGTGAATCCTTCATCAACTTTTACTCCATTGAGAACATTTGCCCAATCATATTTGAAGATTGGAAGTTGGTAAAGATAATAGTCTAACAAGATGATTTCTTGTAACACTCTATAATAAGCGACTACATCCATAACTTGAGATTTATCTTTGGCACTAGATCTACATAATGTTGTAGCATCTACAACAACACAATGTTCTGAGTAGATTTTTCAACATTCTTTGTGTGAAATCGTTTCTCATTTATAATGTATCCAATGTAAGACATTACATTCTTTCTTGGTCCATTCGCAAGCCATTTTAACAAGTCAAAATAACCTTCAACGGATGAATCTAATTCAATCTGATAAGAATAAACATATCTACTTGTTAGTTAAAGTATCTTACGATTTTATATATTCATTGTTTGATAGGATGTTTACAAATTAGTTAGTATCATTTTAGACTTCAACCACAATGGAAATTGTTTTGTATGAATCTTCCAAAGTAGATTGGAATCTTATTCTAGTCTCCTATCTAAAACCATGAGTTCATTCATATGCATCATGTCCAAATAAACTATCATTAAATAGTAGACTTTGATTATCATAAGTTAAATTGTTTAGGATTATATTTCACTCTATAAATGGTTCCACCTCCGATGTGTTGAATAAGACATATCGATGTGCATTCTCAAGTACATCATCAGATAGTTCAATTGAAGTGCAAGAAGATATAGGATGACCCTCTAAGATGACATCATCTTGGTATTCTTCGTTCCATTGTTAACTATTCACCACCTCAACTGATTATTTAAAATACTTATTTGAAAAGCCAACACATTCATCAGCTAAGTAACATGCAACAATACACCCTTCTGGTCGTGCTTTGTTTCATACATAACCTTTCAATACTTTCATATATCTAAAATAAATGTTATTAGTACACAAAAAACCATAATTATGAATAGACCAAAGACACGTACCTTTCAAATGGGTACATCCAACAAAATTAAACCGGTCCACATATGCAGGTTTCGCGACCCAAATGAATTACCAAATGTGTCATTATATCAAAAAATGACGAAGGAAAGTACCTTTCAAAAAGACATAAAATGTCTACCACTTCTTTTTCAAGATCCAACATAACCTCTCTATCAATTATACTCTGGCAAAGTATTGAAATATGAGCATGGCCTGTATATTGCATGTCTTGGACATTTTGGAAGCAAGCCTCTAAGCACCACAGATAAAAGTTGTTGCATCAACACATGATAATCATGAGACTTTAACCTCATCACTTTGCATTCATATAATGATACACACTTTGAAATGTTTGAACTGTATCCATCAGGAAACTTCAGCTTGTACAACCTTGAACAAAATAATTTCTTCTTAGACTTTGACAATGTATGTGAAGCAGGAGGTAGATAAGTTCTTCCTCCACGGTCTTGAGGATATAGGTCAGGACAAATTTTCAAAAATTGTAAGTCTTTTCTTGCATTAATTTCATCTTTTGACTTTCCATTTATATCAAATAATGTACCTATAATACTCTCACATACATTCTTTTCCACGTGCATGACATCGAAATTGTGTCGTATTGGTAATTCCTAAACAATCAAAGTTTTAAATCGGTTATGACGTAGTTTGAACCATAATAATTTGAAGTGTAATAAGATACATCATAAACTGCAAGTTTGTTTACCTTCCAATATGGTAGAACGAAGAAAATCGATCGCTTCTTTCACCTTTGATTTGATGATTCTTTATGACTTTTGCTATTATTCTTTTCACGTTTTTCCAAATAATTATCAAAATTTTCAAGTTGGGCATAAATTGCAATACTTGTAGCTATTTTGGGAGGTAAATCTTCTTCTATTTTACCATCAAACCATGCATTTTTCCTTCGATATGGATGAACCCTTGACAAGAATCGTCTATGACCCATATATGCAAATTTTTTACTATGTTTCAACCAATAAGAATGAGTACTATCTCCATATGTTGGGCATGCATGTTTACCTTTTGTAGTGTATCCAGCAAGATTTCCATATGGTGGAAAATCATTTATAGTCCACATAAGAATCTACCTCAAATTGAAATGGGTGTTACCTACAATATCATAAACTTGTATTCCTTTCCATAGAAGTTGTAAATATTTCACAAGGAGTTGTAGATATACATCAATATCATTTCTGGGTTGTTTGGGATCAAGAATCAACAGTGTCAACATTATGATTTCCTTTTTCATGCATAACCAAGGAGGAAGATTGTAAGTAACAAGCATGACTGACCAACAACTATATCGACTACTTAAATTCGAGAATGGGTTAAACCTATTTGTAGCAAGGCCTAACCTAAGATGACGTGGATCCATAGAAAACTCTGGATATTTTTTATCAATTGTTTCCCATGCAATAGAGTCAACTGGATGTCTGATCTTTCCATTAGTACTTTTATGGCTCCAATGCCAACGTAAACTTTCACTAACTTCCTTTATCTTAAACATCTGTTGAAGTCGTCGAATGATAGAAAAGTCTCTCAATACCTTGGCCGGCACACCTTGTTTGATTTGGTTTGTTCGTTCATCAATCTTCCATCTTGAACTCGCATAATGAGGACAACTTTCTAACTTTTCATTCTCATATCTATATAGGCAACAGTCTTTAACACATGCATGAATTTTTTTATAAACTAAATCAAATTCCTTAAATAATTGTCTAACTTCATAAATAGATCGTGAAATAACATTATCCATTGGGAGCATATCATGCAAAAGCCCCAAAAGGCTAGTGAAGCTTGTATCTGACCAACCATTAAAATTTTTTACTTTGTACAATGCTACCACTGCTAACATCTTTGTATACTTTGTACAACTACCATACAATGGCGTATTTGCCTCTTTAACCTTTTGAGAAAAATTATTTTCCTTCCTTGATGTAGAATGTGAAGGGATAAAAGCCCTATGGCAGTGGAAAAATTTAAAGAACCGTTACTCAAATTAATTTGGAAATCTTAAAATACCAGTACATTGGAAAAATTTTAGAATCAAAATTCTAAATAAAAACTAAGCATGCTTTTAATTTAAAAAATACGGAGAACTTACTTTTGATGAAGTCTCTGAATCTACAAATTATCGAACTGGGAACACCACCCGTTGGAGACTTTCCTATCCTCTGGGATGAGATTGGTTTGTGGAAACCAAAATGGGATGGAAAAAAGTTGGTAGTTGAGAGAAACTCTTTTCTTATTTGTAGAGCAAAAGCCTTGGCTTTCTTTTCTTGATTAATTCGTTAAAGAAAATAATTTTCTTCTAAATATTTATAACTCTCTTTCCTTCTTTGAATAGGAATAGGAGTAGGAGAGAATCATGAGATTCTTTTATCAAATCTACAAATTAATTAATAATTAATCAATTAATTAATAATTAATTAAATCATATTTAATTAATATTTCATTCAAATCTTATTTGAATGAATATCTATGCAATACCTTATAGATTTAATTAAATTAAATTTAATTAAATAAAACTGAACTATTAATTAATTCTCCAATTAATTAATAGCTAAATTAAATTTCTTATATGTAACTTAACTTAAATTTGAATCATATTCAAATATAAGTTTCTCTCATAACCAATAAATTTAATATGAATCCAATTGACATTAAATTAATATTTGAACTCATTCAAATATTTTATCTCTCATAAATTAATTTTTAATCATATACAAAATTAAATTTATATAATAAAGTTTCACAAACTTTATATTATAATGTATCACTATACATTAAACTAATTCCCAAAGTAATTTTAAACATTTCAAATTACAATCAATATAAATAAATCTCATTACCCTTACGAGCTAGGAAGGAGATCTAATGGGACCTACAGATCAGAAGCTACAACAACATGAGATTAATTGGCTAAATTCATTAACCACATTAATCAATATTCGTTAACTGTGTGTTCACTCCACTAAAGACTCACAACTGAACTCTTCTCACTGTAGATATATATCTGTATCCATAGATATAAACCAATAATAATACGTTAGTCCTTCACGAGTGTTCGTAACACCAGTTAGGTCAATTTACCATTTTATCCCTGGGTTACCTCTAATCCTTAAATACCAATGTTCCTCCAATGAACAACCTGTTTATGGTCTTACCAATAAACAAAAACTCATCTCGTGCCATAGAGAGGGTAGGGCCCTTTATTCAAGACCTAGAGACACCATTTAAGGGAATACTCATCTACTTACCCTAAAGTAGAAAAAGGAGTGAATTATGTTCCCAGTTCCTTACTTGGTCTTGTCCCCAAAATGATAAGCTTATTGAGTCGGTAATCTGGTCACTCTCACCCGTACAAATCAAAGGACAATCCCTCGCAAGTAGGAGTTTATAATACACTCAAGATTAAGACTAAGTTACCTATATCATCCTAGTGAAATAGAAACCTAACTAGGTAACGGAGTTACATCTAGTGGTTACTATTTTGTGGTTCGATATTATGCAAACTCATTGCATAGGATACCCTTACTCACATGTCAACTACACGAACACGTTGGATTATTGTGTTTGTTTCAAATACAAAGTGAGTCATATCCATAGTGTTACTAGGATAAGGTACCTAGCCTTATCCTTATACTATAGACCATTTAAGCTGATCTTGAACATTGATCATTATATGTCTCTACATATTGTTCAAGACTCATTAAACAGCTTAGGATGTTAGTTTATTGGATTTGGGTTATTAATACAAAACTAATAATATAATCAATAGCAATTATTACAACAATAAAACTTTATTAATAACGATAAATGGATTATATTTACAATCTACGAGTTTTAGTACATAAATCCAACATAATGGTCATGAATGGTGTCATCTTCTACCATATATGTGCTCTCATGGAAGTTTGTTGCTTCGAACATAAAACTATCATTTACTTCATTCTAGACTTCATCTCCTTCGCGTACTTCTCCATGATGATACTTAAAGTTATATGTAGGGTCCATTCTTTTAATGACCAAGTGCTCATATATGATTTGAAAATCACAATGCATGCCTCATGTTTCTACCATCTTTACATGGACACAAAAATTTATTGGCATCTGACTTCCTTTTCTTCATTATTGCAGAAAATTCCATGCTCCTTCCATATACTCACTAGTAGCACTATTAAATAAAGTTAATTTAGTTAAATATGCATTAAAGGTTAACCCCATATTAAGAGTTAGTTGCTTTCATATCGATTCAAATGTACCCAATCTTTGTTGAACATTTTCGACATCTTGGTAATCTTAATGGGATGACATGTTCAATTACCAATGACTTGGTCAACAAGCACTACTTGAGAAAAGATAATTTAAAAGGAAATTAACTTAGAAGTGAAAAGAAAGAGCAAAAAGGTCACTTCTTTAGAAAAAATAATAGGGATCACTGCAAAACAAGGGATAAGAAAATTTAATGATATGTTTCTTAGTTAAAATTGAATTACTAGGCATGCAAGTTTCTAGAAAAGGTGGCATGGCCAAAGACCCAAGTAGAAATTTGGTACATTTAGCACTAAGAAGATTGGAGGCTTTTGTTATATTTTAGAGGGCCCATAATATGTCAAGCTAAGATACCAAACAAATGATTTAACATTTTGATTATATTGAGAATAATAGCAAGTAAATAATATATTTATATTTACTAAATTCTGGAATGAATGAGGAAAGCAACCAATTAAGTGAAGAATACCTTGGAGTGTTCAAAGAATACATATCCCCAACAACTTTTTGACGTACACTAATTATTAATTATTTACTTCCATTTATGTAAATCTTATAAAAAAAAAGAAAAAGAGATGATGAATTGGAAGAATTATTGACATTTGGCAGTGCTCTTTTTTGCGAGGATGGCAAGGAGGGCAGTTTATTTAATTAAACAGGAATAAAGTCATTTTATAGTATTCCAAATTTTGGGCTTCAGGGCTTATACCATACTAACCCCTCTCTCCATTCCCCCATTCATTGGTATGCAACTAATAAATTAATCCCATTCATTTTGCTTTTTAAACAAATTCGACTCATTATCTTCAATAATTACCCCTCACTATTTCTCACCACCCTCGTTATTTTCTTTTCGTTCATCACTCAAATCCCTCTCTATAAAACATCAATATTACCCGAAGATTAGAACATTTGAATCTTAAATGTTAATTGAGTTAAGTTCGCTTTAAACAATTTAATGTATTATTGCTACAACATAGCTAGACTCTATATTATAGAGATAAAAATGATATAATGATGACAAAAGCTTAAAAATTTAGATGTTTAAATTACTTACTACTTTATTGAATTTGTAATGATGTATTTTATGGAAAATGTCTAACCTATAACAATTGGACTAGCATTTCATAATGAAACTAGTTTGAATCTCGAGTTACTTGAGCAAATACACGTCTATTAACCAACCTAATTATTTGTAAACTTTTTGAAATGTGACTTGGGTTACTTAGACTAAAATCACCCTAAACTATGACCATGAATTGTACATATACATATCTAAAAATGATAGGTTGTTAGTAAAATGTATGTTTAGACTCCCAAAGAAAAAACTCATGAAACGAAGTGATTTTGCTAAAACAAGAAAAAGAAAAAAAGGAGTGAAGATAATGGAAAAGGAAAAGGACAAGTTTAAAAGAGGTTAAAATTGGAATTGATGAGGGTGAAAAGAATAAAAAAGGAAGAAGGGAATGATTGGGATCAAAAGAGGGAAAGAGATTAGAAATAGAATGATTAAATATGAGAGAAATTCAGTAACATAAGAGAAGCATTCATTAAACAAATCCATGTATACATACATATATGTAATAGGGTTGTTAAAGGGGGGTGGGGGGTCCATAAAGCAGAGGGAAAAGATTGATAATTGAAAAGGAAAGAAGGCGTGGTATGAGGGGAAGATTAAGCAGTGAAATGTGCTAGGATTTTAAGGGACATTTTCTTATCTTTTTTCCTCATCAAAACACCACCTTCATTTTGTCTCTAACCTCCTCCCCCATTTGCATTAAGTCTTGGTAGTTTGTTATTGGCTACAAAATTCTCCCATTTGCATTAAGTCTCATTACAACTGAGGCATCTACTTCATTACACATTTTTTACTAAATCTTCATATTAGCACTCATGATAGTGATAGAATGTGTAATGAAAAATCAACCATACTCAATGTCCCACGTGTCACTCATACATCTAAAATGCCAAACAAATCCCCACCTTGTTATTTCTTCCATCCCTCTTTTCTTCACACACCTTCACACCTTCCTCATCAACAATTCCCTTCCTCCCCTTCTGTTCCCCTTCTGTTCTGATATGCAAACTAAAATACCCCTCATTTTCTTTCCTTAATTAATTAACAATATACAACAAAATAAACCAATCATACTTGTCTCCATATGGTTCCATACGTCTCCTACCAACCATTCTTATACGATTACATTTTCATTGGTCTATGAAGATTGCATTAAGCAAATAAACTAAACTTTTTAAGCCACTAAAAATACTCCATATCAGAAAGACAGTCAATAAGTAAGAGTTCTTACTTTCTCACAAGCACACAACTCAACATTCTTTGCTTCCAAACAAATTATTATTTTTGGCTCTTTTTAAATTTCCCTTCTCAACCTCCTATTTCAGTTGTGTTCCTAATTGAATCTTAGAAAAACATATAAGAAAAGGACACTAACAAACCAAACCCAAAATTCACATCCTCATTTAATTTCTCCTCCATAAACAAGAAGATAAGGAGAAAAAGAAAGGAAGCCTCGCAACCCACCAAAAAAACAATACCCAAATAAACCTTCATCATCTTCTTCTTCTTCTTCACTCCCTCAACTGCTGAGAGAGAGAAGAAAAAAGAAAAAAAGAAAATTGGCAGTAGATGAAGTAAAAAATATATAATGAAGTAGCAACCGTGATTTCTATTCTATTTAAGAACTGAAGAATCCCCTATCCTATTTAAAATGTGTAATGAAGTAGCAATCGTGATTTCTATTCTATTCTAGTTTACTAGCAATCGTGATAGGATTTGTATTCATGAATCATGTATCAATCATAAACGTAACGAGTGTCAATCACATAAAGAATGAGAATCCTTTGTAAATGTTTGCTATAAAGGAAAAAAAAGAGTGCACTTGAAGTAGTAAGCTAGTCTTCTCATTTTGATCTCAGAACACAAGTAACAACAAGCTAAATCAAATAAATTTCTAATTTTCTGATTTGTTAATCTCCTTCCCACTGTCCAATCCACCCATTAGACCACCAACAAAGACTTGCTTTCTAACTTTTAAGAGCAAATATACAATATACTGAAGTTGCTACTTCCGCTTCAAAATTTCAAAATGGAGTATCTCAGGAATCAGTTCGAGCAGATATATCGCCTTCTCATACCCTAGCTTTGATCATTCTTTGCCCGTCATATTGACTTCCTTACTTGTTCTTGCTCTTAGGCTCCGCCCCATACACTGTCTTCTTTGTACTTTACCTCTGACTTCTACTTCTTCCCTTTAGACTTAAGGTACGGATTGTTTTGGGCTCTGCCTAAAAATTTTGGATGAGGATTTATTACTTTTTTTTAATCTACAAGTGCAAGCTCTCATGGGAGACAGAGTTCGACCGTACTTAGTAAAAAGAATGAATCTAAAGCATACAATTTAGTAAAGACCCAATCCATGAAAAATACCACCATAAAGGAAAGCACCCAATTTCAAAAACTAAACTCATGTAGCATAAAGAAAATTAAAGTATGCAAAAGCATGAAAGTTGGAAGGTATTTACCTTGTTGTTGATACAAAAAAATAGTCAACAGAGAGGTTAGCAAAAGATGTGGAACTTAAAATCTACATTATGGTGGAAAAATTATTTGGGTCAACATTTATATTTCAAAGTTTGAAATGATGAAAAGACTTTATATATTGATATTGATAATCCACTCAATACTCTCACCATAAAAACAATGTAGAAGAAAGGAAGAAGAAGACTAAACTCAAATAATTAGCTTAAAGTGTCTATAGCAGTAAAGAGACGAGCTAGTAAACAAATAAAATACGCTTGGGAAACGACGATAGACACGAACAGAGACACACGAAGATGGACGAAGAGGCGATAGAAGTAGAGTCGTGATAGAGACAACAACGGAGAGATACACGCAAACAAAAATCGATTGGAGAGATGGACTCAAACAGAAATCGATAAAGAGAAGAAACTAAACAGAAATCGTGAGAGAGAAAAGGATGGACAGAGAGACGAGGATGAACGGAGAGACAATAGAAGCACAGTCGGGATAGAGACACCAACGGAGAGATGAATGCAAAGAGATCGACAGAGAGACTACAATGGTTGAACGAAAATCATGAAACAAAAAAGGAAAGAGTATGGATATCATGCGACAATGGTGCGTGAGAGAGGGAAAAGGAAAGATGAAATGTGAAAAGGGCTCCAAAGGGAGGAAATGAGAATTTTGGTGGGATAAAAATATTAATTTCTTTTTTAACTTTTTTTTCCAATAGCCCAATTTTAAATTGGCTATCTTAGAAGGCTATCAAAAGCCTTATTTCTTGTACTGCTCGTTCTTACAGATAAGTGTCCTTACCCGTATTTAGTGCCTCTTAACCTCAATAACAGAAATCTTACAAATACTTCAAACAATAACATGCTTGAAAACCATTCATAAATAGCTTAAACATTTAACGTGAATCATTCATAAATCATGCATGGCTTAAAACATGCTTTGAAATACTTAAAATAAATCATTTTCACTCACAAAACTTTGAAATAAAAGCACTCACTCTTTAACTTTCCTCTTCTAGCAAAGTCTTCTCGTAGAGACCAAGTGACAAAACTTTAGCATTTCAACAAAATTTCCATCCTCCTCTACTTAGTTACCCAAATCCTCTATTTATACTAATCTGGATTAGTCATCCCTAGTTCTTTATCCAATTTTCAACTCCAACTTCAACGTTACACTTTTTAATTTATATTTATTTTATCCATACTTAAAATCTTAATCTTACATGTTAACCCTTGTCAAATCAGATTTGACATCTTCTTGCCAAACCTTTCTTCTTGCCTAATACCATTCCATAAATAACTTCTAACCACTTAATAGCTTTCCAAGGTCTTATTGCATAACTTCTTTCTCGCAAACTACCAACTTTTTTCGTGAAGACTTTTTCTTTAATGAACATTTACGCTTAGAGGTCTTACCACAAATCCTTCTTGTAGACTGCCTTACCTTAAGCTCTTGACACGTACTAAAACTAAAATGCCTTCTTGTCCAAAATGCCAAGTTACATACTTAGTTAAAATTTTTCCTTTTTGCTTTTAATTTAGGTTTAAGTCTTACACATTCAGTCCAGATCGTCGGTCTATCAAGACTTCTAACTTCTCTCAAAGCCATCATACTTAACTGGGTTGGGATGGAGTCCTTTTATAGGCAACTTTTGATGGAAAACTTCAGTTCTTCTAAACACGTCAGTGCTGAATATTGTCTTGATCAAGTCACATCAACTTCATCTACCATTTTTGTCTTCTAGTGAACCTTTTTGCGTGCTAATGTGCATCTTAACTAGAAATTGTACTTGTTAGGCAAGGTCTTCTCGAGTAGTCTTTATGCGATTTCTTTATGATTCACTAGTCTCTTCTTTCATTCATAATCTTGCATTACGACACTATGAACATAGTAAAATAGACGAGGAGACTTATGTAAAGTGTATTTCCGAATATTTATAAAATTTACAGCATAAACTACTCATTTTGATATATTTACTATGCGTTTTGGTCTCATTATTCTATCTAAAAGACTATAATAATTTGTATTTCTACAAATTATCACACCCCCAAATTTAGAACAATGCTTGTCCTCAAACATCACTTTGTATCATGCTTATCCCTAAGCACAATTCTGCCTTAAAGACTTACCTTCTTCCTTATATTTCTAAACTTCTCAAAATGCTAGTTAGTTTTATTCGTTATTTAGAGTCTACTCTCATGGCGTACTTCTCACTATGAAGACTTTTCTAAGTTCAAAATATGGCAAGTGTAACACTCAAAATTCCTTTGTTCATTCCCTACAAAAATTTTATTTTCAAATTTAAGAAATGGCTAAAGTTTCGAAAGAGTTTTGAAACCTTTTATTTAGCCAAAGAGTGCTTTTTTTATTTACTGGATATTTGGCGTTGAGTGGAAAATCATAGGTACTCTATGAGTTTGTTCCTCTCTTCAACAATAACTCTTATTGCCTCTTATTATTCAACTCTCAAAATTTTTACTTATAAAGCTTTGCTTCTTATTTGTAATGAGAGGAGGAAGCATTGGAGTTCTTATTTCAATTGAATGAACGAATGATAGAAAATTTTGAAATTTTTAGACTTTTAGACTTTTCTGCTTTGTTTTAACTTTTGTTAAAACTCCTTATTTTTAAACGCCTCATAGGATTTTCAAAATCATTCAAAATCTTTAGCTCGAACCTTTCACATCCCTAATTTTACAGTGTCACAATGTTCTCATTGATCAACCCCTCCCACTTTTCAAATAAACTATTCAATATGTATATATATAAATGAGATGTTCGATGGAATAACTGGAAGTTGTCTTTTTATGAAGAAAACAAATTCGATTTGAAATTGAATTTCAAATTTCAAATTATTTGATTTTTTA
>JBBPDI010065515.1:0-19284 GCA_037974545.1 Cucumis variabilis
TTAAAAAGTACTTTTCAATTTATATGTTTGGTTTACTAGCGAAAAGTAATTTCAGAAATTCTATGTTTTCAGGCTTAGTTTGACAGTGATGTCATATTGCATAATATGAATTATACTGACAGAATTCATTGTCATTCAAAGAGTTCGTAAATATTTGATTACAACACATAAAAATGTCCATATTAGATGCAATAAACAAATATAATCAACATACATAATCAAACATAACAATCAACATCCAACTCCATGGTCCAATATGGTAAATCATGCGTCTTTGCCAACACATTGAAAAACCCCAGTAACCTTAAAAAGACCAAGGATTTCTCATTGAGTGTAGGGCATTGGCTGTTACCGAAGATGATACGAACAGTGGTGGGCGAAAGCAATGGAAATCTTCAGTGCCTCCTGGATTTGGAACTTATTGCAGGAGTTTTCTAAGTTTTTACAATGGCCCAACACATTACCGCCCCAACCAGAAATTGATCATTGCATTCATTTGAAGGACGGAACAACCCTGGTCAATGCAAGGCCATATCTGTACGATTATTCTCAGAAGAAGGAAAAACTGGTGAATGAGATATAAGTGGGATAGATTATTCGGCCCAGCACCAGCCCTATTCTAGCCTCGTGATACTGGTGTGAAATAAGGACAAAAGATGGCGTTTTGTGTTGACTGCTAGGCCTTAAACTGTGTCACTATCTCAGATAAGTTTTCCATTCCTGTGTAGAAGAATTATTTGATGAGTTATATGGAGTTCACGTATTCTCCAAAATGAATCTTAAATCTGGCTATCATCAAGTCAAGGTGCACACGAAGGATGTGTAAAGGACGGTCAAACGCACGAAGGTCATTATGAGTTTTTGGTTATGTCACTGGCATTGACTAATGCACTAACCACTTTTCAGTGACTAATGAACTGTATTTTTAGGCCTCATTTTCATAAATTTATTTTAGTTTTCTTTAATGAAATCCTTGTATATAATGCCAACTTCGAAGATGATTGTCAACATCTTCGAGTGGTGTTTGGGGTGCTACAAAGTAACCAACTATATATCAACCAAGCCAAGTGTCAATTTTTGCCAGAGAAGATCGAGTATCTAGGATACCTAGTTTTCGAAAAAGGAGTTGAGCCTGATTCGAAGAAATTAAAAACAATCGTCCTATGGCTTTTTTCAATTAACACTTATCGAAAAGGGGTAGGGCGAAACCCATTTGAGAGAGAACTGATAGCAATAGTGAATGTGGTGCAGCGTTGTTGACCTTATTTGTTGGGTCAATGCTTTATTGTTCTAACAGATCAACTTGCGATTTCTCTCGAATATCAGAAATGGTTATCGAAACTAGTAGGGTATGTCTTTCAAGTACCATATAAACAAATATTGGAGAACAAAGTAGTTGATGCCCTTTCGCGTCTCCTAACTTCTACCAATTGGCGGCTCTATCATGTTTTAACATTATTGATCTGGAAAAAGTCCAAGTGGAAGTTACTTGACCCAAAGCTTCTGCATCTTATCAATAAATTTAGTGCAAATGAGAAAAGTATTTTGGTCCCTATCAAATTAAGGAACAAGTGGGGACTATGGCGTACCGTTTGAAACTGTTGGCTTCCACCTTCATTCAACCAATGTTACACATATCCCAATTGAAGAAAGCCTTAGACATTCATTAGGTGCTGCAACCCACACCACCACCACTAACTGAAAAACTTTGAATGGTTGACCCAACTGCAGGAGATCCTTGTTGTGTGCAATCGGTAGTCTCTGAAAGGAGGTGGAGAAATCCTAGTTTGACGGGAGGGACTATACCTACTCATAAGGCTATGTGTGAATTTGTTGGCAACTTAAAACAACAGTTTCTATATTTTAACCTTGTCTGCAGGTCAAGGTTAATTTGGAGACGTTGGGTACTTAATGCCACTCATCATTCATTGGTATAGGAGAAGGGGCAAGAATGTAATTGAGGATGTAAGTTAGTTACAAATATGAGTGAGAAACATAAAAGGAAAATGTTAAATAGCACACTTTTTGTTTTATATTTTAAAGGTAGCACAATTTTAGAATAAACTTGTAATTTTGTTTTTCTCGAGGTCAATCTCAGTCGAGATCGATCTCAAAATTTAAAGAACTCTTTGAATGATTTATCTTGGTCTCTCGGTCAAGTGCATCACCGAGATAGTGTGTTTTTTTTTATTAAAAATTTTTGAAAATAAAGACAAAAAAGCCAAACAACGTAACAAAATACTTTGGATATTAGAATTATTTTTTTGTTACAAATTTTTGTTCCTTAGAGCATCAACAAGAACAACCTTAAAGACATGGGAATTTTTACACTTTACAAGGTTGTTTGACGATGTCATTTTGCCTGCGACTAGCAAAAGCAATGAAGGAGAGCTCTTGTTCAAGAAATTCCACAATGTTCTTCCTTTTATGACTAAAAATTGAACTTTAATTTAAATTAATTGGCTCAGGATCAATGACACAATTGCTTCTGTTTTTAAACTCGAGGACATCTTGAAGAAATCTTAGTCTGAGATCATAGTACATAATGCTCTATTCTTTAAGTCAGAACCATCTCGGGGCAACTTTGACTCAGTATCAATGACATAATTGCTTGTGTTTTTAAACTAGGAGACATCTTAGTATAACCTTAACTAGAGATCATATTACATAAATGCTTCTGTTCTTTAGCTTGGGGTCATTTCGGGGTAACTTTGGGGTAGGATCAATGACAAATTACTTCTATTTTTCAGCTCAGTGCATCTTGGGGCCACGATGACTCGGGTGCAGTTAACCTAAATGTTTTTTTTCAACTTGAGGACGCTCGTGGCAAATTTAGCTCGAAAAGAGTTAACCTCAATTTCTAATCATTTAAGTTACATGATTGCAATATATAAATGATTTTTGTTAATCTCATTTGAAGTTCTTTAAGCACACCACACTGAAAGTCGTTCGAATTGTAGGAGCAAAATCGTTCACTTCTCATTCGAAATGAGCAAAATGTTTGGAGTTTAATGTTTTTGGAGAATATGTAGTGTACCAAGTTGGGTATTTTCGTCATTTTATATATATTTTATTTTCAAATTTTTAATAAAAAACACACTATCTCGATGACGCACTTGATTGAGAGAGGTCGAGAAATTTTCTTCAAAGAGCTTTTAAATTTTGGAAAGAATCTCGGAGTAGATCTAAAAAATCAAAATTACGAGTTTCTTAAAACTATGCTATTTTTGGAATATAAAACAAAAAAGTGTTAATTTTGTCAATTTTCGAACGTAAAAAGGCTTGAGAAGGGAAAGGAAAGGAAAGGAAAGAATAGTACAAGTAGTTGAGGTTTTATTTCCATTTTCTTTTTAGCTTGGAATTTGTATCAGTCTCTCACAACGAGAATAGTTGTAGCCTTTAGGGTTCTCTCTTCATTCAATAATACTTGTTTGTAAGGAGATACCTTACAATTCCATAAACCGATTCACTTGTTAACAACTCCTGCAATATGTCAATCTCCCAACCAGTAGAAAAATAATTTTTGAATTCAATCATATTTAATTAGTATTTTATTTAAATGAATAGCTATTACCTAATATATAGTTTTAATTTAATCTATATTTCAGTTATATTCATATATAAATTATATCATATATGCATTAAATTCTAATTTATAGTTTTAATAGGAATCTAATTCATGTTAAATTAATATTTGAATTCATTCAAATATTTTATTTTCTCGTAAATTATTTTTGAATCATATCTAAAAATTAAATTTATATAATAAAACTTAATTAAATTATAAACTTTATAACCTACATTATAGTAATTTTTTAAATAAATTTAAACATTTCAAATTACATCCAAGGTTTATTAACCTCATTATCCTTTACGAGCCAAAAAAGAAACTTAATGGACCTACAAATCAGAAGCTACAACAATATGAATTTAATTAGCTAAACTCATTAACTACATCAATTAATATTCGTTAACTGTGTACAATCCATTAAAAATTCACATGTGAACTCTTCTCAATGTAAATAGATTTTTACATCCACAAATATAGACCAATAACAACAAGCTAGTCCTTCATAAATGTTCGTAACACCAACTGTGTCAAATTATCGCTTTACACCCCTGGCTACTCCTTAGTCCTTAAATATCAGTGCTTCTCTAATAAACAATTTGTTTATGGTGCAATCAATAAACATAAAGCCCTCTCATGCCATAGAGAGGGTAGAATCCTTTGCTCAAGTTCTACATAAACATGTTGTTTATGTAGGGGAATGAGTAATTATGTTCATAACATAAACATAATCACAAAAGATGGAATTCATTCATTACCATAAAGTTGGAAATGAGTGAATTGATCTATCTTATGTGATTATGTTCCCAACTTCTTACTTGGTCTTGTCCCTCAAAACAGTAGGCTTATTGAGTATGCAATCTAAGCATTCTCATCTGTGTCCTTTTCCTCTCAAACAAGAGTTTATAATACACTTTGGAATAAGACACAGTTACTTAGGTCATCCTAATGAGTAGAAACCTAACTAGTTAACGAAGTTATCACATGTCACCTACACGAATTCATTGGATCATTTGCATAACTTCGTGTTGTTTGACCTGTTTTTTTTACTGAAAGGCTTTGTTTGTTGCATTTGGTTTGCTAATTGCTGGTTTTTTGGCTCGAAAAGCATCCTAACTCTCCTGAAGGCTCCAAATGCTCTGTCTAAGAACTAGAATAATTTTTTAAATATCGTACAACTATGTGATTTAAGCAAAGGAAGATAATTCTTTTCGAGAGCTATCAAGAAGCTATTTATGTAATTTTTTGGGTAGCTAAATCGACCCACTCCAATTTTTAGGTTGGTGTAGGAAGCACATCGAACCCAAGGCATATACATATGAGATAAAATTTCTTACTTCCCTAGCTAAAATAAGTACTCCTAATAGGACTATTTTCCTTCACCCATAAAGTTTACCCATTTGGGTCAAAGAGTGGGTTAAGACATAATAGTAGGGAACATTTTGTTATTTTGTTTAGTAACTAAAAGAAAATGTAGAAGTAATTGTAAGTCGCTCTCAACTAGCATTGAAGGCAAAACCTTAAACCAAACGCATCACTTATCTGTATTTTGTATATTATGAGAATCGACTTGCTCTAAAGTTTTTTTTTTTTTTAATGTCTTTATCCTTCAACTACTTCGTCTTCAATATTATTATTATATGTTGGAAAAGTTTTTCCTTTTTGTTGATTCCTATTTTATCTAATTTTGCTTCTCTTACTTTCTTTAACTACATTTACACTATTGTATTCTTTTGGCATACACTCTATTATGGCATCATTGATTCATCATAAATTTAGAGTGATGTGATCCATTATCTTATTTGTTGCTTTATCATCATTAGAAATTAATTGACTCTATATGGTGTCCAAAATAAAACCACACGTATGCAAATGCTTTCAAACTTACTTAAATATAGATGCCTCGTTTCAAATTTTATTTTGTTACCTTTGGAAACACATACATTGGAATTAACTACAACTAATAAACATTAAGCTGTGAAATTCAAATATCCATAACTATCATTACTACTTTAGTTGCATCTTAATTTCTTTTTTTTTTTTTTTTAATTAGGGTCCCACTCATGCCAGCTCTTTTGCATTTCAATCTAATGCAGCATTCTTTCCAAAAATCTACCATTCTGTAAATCTTAACATAGTTACCTAATTTGTTAAATTTTGGGCCTTAAAGAAAGCGTTTTTTCTCTCTCTTAAATCCATGCATATAAAATAGGGGTTTTAACTCATATAGCCTAACTATATAGGTATAATTATATAAGAAACTTAAAATTACAACTTTTTTTACTCAAAAGACACATTGAGCTTCAAATTGATCACATAAAAGTAAGGCCCAAATGATCTAACACTATTCATCATTATGATTAATATTATTTAAAAAATGAAAGAAATTCATAATAACACAAACATCGAAAAAAATGGAAATAGTTTTCTTATTGCGTTAATTTCAAATTTGACTTTGGGTATTTATTATTCATTTTAGTTTGAAGTATTTGATGTGAGATAACACATATATATTTTATAATTGTATGAAATTCGATTTATTTAAGGGATCTTTCAAAAAATTTAACAAAGCGGTAAAATATTTATACTGAATAGAACAACTTCGAAAATGGAAAAAGCCTACAGACCCATAATGGAAAATATCAAAAATGTCATGTGATTAATTGGCACACAACGTGCATAATATATTTGGTAAAA
Source organism: Cucumis variabilis (assembly GCA_037974545.1). Classification (NCBI taxonomy): domain Eukaryota; kingdom Viridiplantae; phylum Streptophyta; class Magnoliopsida; order Cucurbitales; family Cucurbitaceae; genus Cucumis; species Cucumis variabilis. Next base: position 6,266 of record JBBPDI010065515.1, read on the forward strand.
AATCATTTTGATTTAGCTATTCTTTCTTATGCGATCGTTTAGATTTGATCATTTAGATTTGGCTATCCAAATCTAAACAATTTTTTTTTTCAAGATTCTTGGTACATGATCATTTAGATTTGACTATTCTTTAGTACAATGACGAATCTAGAAATTTTATATAGGGGGTACTGAGCACTATATAATAAACACTAAAAATGTTAAAAAATATCTTGACGTTTCACTGATGTTCCAATAACATTCACTACATTTGTAGCAATAAAGAAAGACCAACAATTTCCACATGTTTTTTTGTAATGTAAATATGTGAATTTAAAAATTGCATCAAAAAAGGAAAAAAAAAATACATTTTTCATGGAATATTGTTGAGAGAGTGGAAGTTTGGATCACCGAATTTGTTGCATTTCTTTTAAAAACATATTTGTTAGATAACAAATGAGGGCTAGGAAATAAGTTAGGGTTTCACCGACTTTCTTGCATTTTTTCTAAATATTTGTTAAATATCAAATGATGACTAAGAAATAAGTAAGAGTTTTTATCTTAGACAAGTTTTTTTTTCTCTTTTTAAAAAATTGTCTTTCTTTTAGAAAATCAAATTTTAGGGTTTCATTCACTTTGTTGCATTTTTCCTAAATATTTGTTAGATAACAAATGAGGGCTAGAAAATAAGTTAGAGTTTAATTTAGTATTTAGGGTTTAGTGTTTAATTTAGGAAGACGAATCAAACTATCTTCCTTTTAGGAAATCATTGAAATTTAGGAAGAAATTTGATATTTTAGTAAAGAAAATGATTGATGTTTGGAATAAAATCTATTTTCTAAAAATAATTGTAATAGGCAAGAATCGAACTCACAACATAGTTAAAATAAAGATAAAATTTAATATATATTGTAATCTGACACTTAAAAATTAATATTAAAATATAAAAACCGACAATGTGAGGGGGGCACGTACCCCTTTGGTCCCTTAATAAATTCACCTTTGCTTTAGTACATGATCGTTTAGATTTAAATGTTTAAATTTGGATAGTCAAATCTAAATGATTTTTTTCAAGATTTTTTGGTACATGGTCGTTCAGATTTGATCATTTAAATTTGGGTAGTCAAATCTAAACGATTATTTTAAAAAAAAGTTTTTTGTACATGTTCGTTTAGATTTGATCGTTTAAATTTGGCTACCCAAATCTAAATAATTTTTTAAGATTTTTGGTACACGATCATTTAGATTTGGTTATTTTTTGTACATGATCGTTTGGATTTAGCTATCCAATTTCCAACTATTTTTTTTTCACTATCTTTTATATTTGACACATAATCTTAAACCAACCAAATAACCGTTTGAAAAAAAATTTAAAAATAGAACTTTTATATTTGGTACACGATCTTGAACAAAATAAAAGTTTGAAAAAAAAAAAGAAAAACTAAAGAAGAAGAGAAAAAGACGATGAAAAGAAAAAAAAATGCATAAAAGGAAGAGAAGAAAGACGATGAAAAGAAAGGACAAACCTGAAATATTTAAAAAATGGCCAACTTCATGAGTTTTTTCATTTTGTTATACCGGCCGTAAATATTTTGTCAATTTGTTATATTTAAGAAAATTAACCTTTATATAATGTGAGGTAGTACATATTTATTTTCTTAATTGTTAATATTAGGTCTATTTTTCTTTTCTAGATATACATTCCATTTTTTTTCATTTTTTATTGTCATTGTTATATGGTTTTTTGCACGATTGTTTTCCTTTTTTTCATTCCTAATCCTATGTTTTTATATATGTTGCTCCAGTTTTGTAAAAATGTGTGTACATTTTTTTATGCTACAAATTCTATAGTTTTTTTAAAAAAATATACCATGATTTATTTTTTGTGTTGATAAACATATTGAAAAATGAAAATAAACATCTCATATGTTATTTGGTGTATAAGATGATATATGATAAAATTGTTAGATTTGTGCACTTATTTGGTTTGGTAATTAATTTCAAATATATATACCATGTTTATATCAAATATAATTTATAACAATTAAAGATTTTTTATAAGTTTCGTAATAGTAAGATATATATATTTTACGTACTTTCTTATACATACACATGTATATTTAATTATTTTGCATATATACATCTCACATTACATAATAAACAACTGTAATAATTCTTTTATAAAACTTGAAAACCCAATTAATTTGATCAAATAATATACCATGTAATAAAATTAGTTGTTAATAACTATAATATATTCATTTCACATACTGTATATATCGAATTTTTTGTATGCTAACGTATATGAAATAGTTTCAGATTGACTTCAACGAATAATATAATGTGTATCATATATTCTTTAAATTCTAATCTATAGTTTTATTATGAATCTAATTCATATTAAATTAATATTTGAATTCATTCAAATATTTTTTTCTCATAAATTAATTTTGAATTATATCTAAAAAAATAAAAATATATAATAAAGCTTAATTAAATTATAAACTTTATAACTTTAAAAATACAACAAACCGGTAAAATATTTACAACCCGTGTAACAGAATGAAAAAACTCATGATCTAGCCAGTTTTTTTTTTTTAAAACATTCTAGGTTTGCCCTTCCTTTTCTTTGTCTTTTTTCTCTTCCTCTTCTGTGATTTTTTTAAAAAACATTCATCGTCTTTTTTTCTTCTTCTGCAATTTTTTTAAATATTTCCTTTTGCCCTTATTTTCCATCTTCCTTCTTCTACAATTTTTATTTTCCTTTCTATCATCTTTTTCGCTTATTCTTCAGCAATTTTTATTTTTTTTTAAACTGTTATTTGGTTATTTAAGATCGTGTGCCAAATATAAAAGATCATCAAAAAAATCGTTGGAATATTGAATAGCCAAATTTAAACAATCATGTTCCAAAAATAGCCAAATCTAAACGATCGTGTAACAAAAAGTCTATAAAAAAACGATTGTGTATGAAATCGAAACGACCGTGTACTAAAAAATCTTGAAAAAGTCGTTGAGATTTGTTTACCCAAATTTAAACGATTTGTAGCTAGCCTTGGTAATGAAAAACCGATTGTGTACGAAATCGAAACGATCGTGTACTAAAAAATCTTAAAAAAATCAATAAGATTTGTTTATCCAAATTTAAATGATTTGTAGCTAGCCTTGGTAATGACAATCTAGAACCTTTAGAGGGACGAAAAAGCACAAGTTTGGACCTCTGAGGCTTCTTTATAGGAGTAGACTTAGGGGCAGACACATCATCAATAGTTTTTGTTTAGACTAAGGGACCTTTAAGAGTTCAAGTGGTTCGACGAAGAAGATCTGTAATTACTATACTATCATGAGAGAAGGGGTGAGAGTCACCCTTATGTTGGGACTTAACAGGATGAGCAAAGGTAGCAGCATTTGGGGCAATGGTAGCCTCACGCTCAAAGACATCCATATGAGCATCTAATAAGGGGAACATTCTTAGAACGAGTAACACTTGAACCATCGCGACGCTCAACACCCGTGACTTTATAGTATCAGAACAACCACTAGAGTCAGCATTAGATTTATTAACAGAGAGATTATCCCTTGGAATAGAATTGACGTTCAAATACATACGACCATCAACAAAAGAAATATCTACATTATCACTTTTTAATGCTCTGGGACTAGGATTAGGAGCATGCATGAAGGAAGTACTAGTGGGTAAACTTGAATCAATCAGATATCTCTTCTTTCATCGTAAGGGAATCATGTTGAGATGCTTAGAAGGAGGCAAAAAGGGCTCTGTGTTCATATCTTGTGAGGATTAGCCCAAGCATTAGAAGCATCAAGACTGTTATGAGATTCTGCTTGGTCGTTGAATTTTAGAGTTTGGTAGGTTCCTATTCTTTTGGCTACCATATTGAACCTGAAGATGATGATTGGTTGGAAAGACACACAAAGAGCTTTCTTGGAGAAACACATATGAAGAAATTTGCAGAAAGCAAGATAAGCGAGCAGAGGAAACGACATTTGTTTGAAATGGTAGTTGCAACACATAAAGACACTGTGGGCGGAGCCTCACTTTGGACGACTAAAAAAGATAGACATAGATCCATATGAGTTGGTAGTAATACTCCTTCCAAATAGGCATGGGCTTTAATTGCTATTGACTGAATTTGCAAATTCCCAAACTAACTCTTAAGGACTCAAATTTGGTGGTACCAAGAAGCTTTGTAACCATGTCCGCTAGCTAGGTAGAGGTTTAGATGTGTTCTAAAGAAACAATACTTCCCTCAACAAGATCTTGAATAAAATGATGTTGTATGTCGATGTGCTTTGTCCTACTGTGCTTAACCAAATTTTTTGTAATATTGATAGCACTCATGTTATCACAATATAAGGGCATCACACCCTGATCAATTCCATATTCCTTTAGCATCTGCTTCATCCAAATAAGTTGAGTACAACTACTCCCACAAACTATATACTTTACTTTTGTAGTAAATGGAGAGACGCAATTTTGTTTCTTGTTGAACCAAAACATTGGTTATTACCCAAAAGTAAGGAATCTCCTGAAGTACTTTTACAATCCTTCGAGCAACCTGTCCAATCACATCATAGTAACCCACAAGAGACGAGGTCGTGTCAAAGGAATACCATAGCCCCTCTGTAGCTCCATGAACATATTTTAGAATTCTTTTGACAGAAGTGAGATGTAATGTTTGAGGATCAGCTTGATAGCGAGCACTGGTTTGTCAGCTTGGACTTACTTATTTCGTGTGTATGTAACACAAGTGCAATATATCACTGAATCACGTAACTCTCTGTATGACATGCTTTGATTCTAGACGATGAGTCATGGGTCATGATTATAGCATTTGAAGTGCTCACTATGTATCCTTTCATTGCATAATACATAAGTCCTCGTTGAGTACAAGTTTTCCTACAGCTCGCCCAAGTGCAAGCGAACAGTAGGTTTACCTAGGTAATTCAGGGTCAAACACAGAGAATTGTTATAGATGTTAGTTCTATATTCCACTTATAGTTTAGGCTTTTATGGCAATTAAAAATGAAGGAATGTAACACTAACTACAATCACTTATTTACAGCCCAAGACTCATGCACAAAGAATAATTTAAGCTAAAGGAGAATGAGTTGAACTAACTTGTATGTAGATGATGGATGAAGAAAATTTTGCGTGCTATTAGATGATTAAGCGTTGTGATAACCTTAACGCACTACGTTTGCATAATTGGCACATGATTAAGGCAACCTTCTTTCGAAGTGGTTAAACGCCACACTTGTTCACCTTTCGGGATACAAATCACTATGCCTATCTAGGCAAATTATATCTAGAGAACTTGACTTGTAATACTTATAGGACTTCTCGTTTAAGGACGACAACCTCTCGATGCCTTTTGTTCATACTTGTTCCCCTTTCAGGATACCAAAGTTGGAGGCTACCTCGCTAAGGTGAAGTTTGTCACCAAGCTCCTCCTTGCGCAGATTAGCCTTATTCTTGCTACTTACCCTTTCTGATAATTGGTGATTGCCACTGGCCAAGTGATAAAAATAGCTCAACTAATGCGATAAGAATTATAAGTATTATAAGTGAACTCCTTATCAAGAACTTATCACAACTCTTCTCTTTTACTAACACGAAGATAAATAAGATGTTAAGAGACGGTGGATTGAAAAGGTATAAACATGCAATTTATGTATAAAGAATATAGGCCTTTGACCACTATACAATATGAATTATACACACACCACAATGAAATAACAATATGGAAAGATAGAAGAATGAAAAATGCTACTACAAGTTCGGAGATCGACAACAAATATTCTTTTCTTTTATCATGATTGTATACTCTCAATGTATTTTGTTTAAGCTCTCTCTTTCTCTGTGTTTTTCTCTTGCCATTTAAGCCTTTCTTTCTCTCTAGCCTATTTAGGCTTTGGGCCTATTCGGGCCCCTCTCCCCCTTTTTCTCTCAGTGGGGATGAAGTGTTTGTATAAGCTTCTTTTTTGGCAGAAAAAATATTCTCCTTCACGCCATTTGTCTCCTGCTCGTCGTTTGTCTCCTTCTATCTCCCTCTGATTCCGACGACCATTCTAACAGGTTTATAATCATTTTTTGATTATTTCATTTTTTATTCCATCTCCTCCTAGTTTCCTTCTTTTTATGGGACATATGCAGATATTGAGGGAAGGGTAGAGAATCCTTACCTTCTTTTCTTTCCTTTTCTTTTATCTAATAATTCATTTCTTTATATCTTTTATACCCTTTTTATTTCTTTAATCTAATAATTTATTCCTATTAGAGACGTTTAATTCATCCTTAATAGAGGAATAGTTTTGGGTTTATGAGTTTACTTTTCACCTTTCCTTTTGGGCATGCTTGTCCTATGCACGTTTAACGTTTTTTACTTTTCTTATTTTGGTTTCTTTTGGTTCTTTTTTATGCTCTGTCTTTATAGATATATTACAAGCCTTCACCTTAGAATTTAGAAACGAAAAAAAAGTACAACCTGACAACCTAACCCAACTCAATCCATATTTTACGGATTGGGTTGGAAACTTAATTCAGGTTAATTCGAGTTGCCATCCAATCAATTCGAAAATATGGGTTGAGTTGAAAATGTCTCCCAACTCAATCCAACTCAGCCTGTTTACACCCCTATGGGTCACTAGGGTAGATATTGTGGTTGTAAATTTAAGTTCAATGCACAACAACATGACCAATGTCAAAAGTTGATAGTTAATTCAAGGAGTTGGGCATCAATTCCAATGGGTCATGGGTTATCTATTAGAAAATTGTGCTCATGCTCTTCAAAGGTGGGGCTTTAGCACTAACAGGCAACCTGTTACTCATATTCATGCTCAACGTTGTTGCATTGCTTAAGCATACAATCAGAATCTTGTGGATTTTCGATGAACTACTCTTACTTTGTGTCAATTTCACGAAATACTTGTATATGATAGGTGGAAGAATAATAATGATAATATCTTGCACTTATAAATAAACATTTAGGTCCTTTGGCCATGGAGTTTAGCTCGCAAATACACTAAAAGAAAGTATAAAATGAAGGGAAAAGAAATGAGTTGAGCCTCAGAACACAATTTCAAATGTTCTTTGGCTTCATTTTTGCCTATTACACTGAGGGAAAATGGAATTTGAATTCATTTACATTTCTCACTCTAAGCTCTTTGAATCAAACATGTAGTGGAGTTTACACCTCCATACTTTCCAACTCCTACTTCTAAGCTCTTTAGGCCAAACACACCATAAATTATACATGACTTAAACTATTTTACAATTACATTGCAACCGCGTGAAAACTAGGGGGAAATTATTGACTTTTCCCCCACCCATTCGTTTGATGGGAAATTTGCATAGGTGGTTAAAATAAAAGGCTCAAATGAAAAATGAGTACTTTTAAAAGAAAAACAAATGAAAAATGTTCTATTAGTTATGTCATCATGGTGTAAAATTATCACTTTAGTCTTAAATGTTTTCTTCTTTTTTCATGGGTTTGCAACTTTTTTATGTTATTTTTTTTTCTTTCTTTTTTCTTCCTTTCTTCTTCTTCTTTTGTTTTCTTCTTTTTCATGTTCCTTTTTAATGATTCTTTTCTTTCCGTTTTTTTTTTTGCATTTCTTCTTCCATTTTTTTGTGTCTTTTTTGTATTTCTTCTTTTGTTTTTTTTTACCATTTCTACTATTTCTCTTCTTTTTTTTCCTTTATTTTTTGTGTTTCTTTAAAAATTGAGCATCAAGTGGTAAACATATATAACATAAATAAAATGTAAAGCATAAAGCATCAAACATTAAGCATTGAACATCGAGCATCGAGTAGCTAGTATCTAGTATCGAGTATCAAGTATTGAGGATCTAGTATATAACATAGAGCATATAATATAAAGTATAGAGCAACGAGTATCGAATGTCGAGCATCAAGAATCAAACAATGAGCACCAAGCATCAAGGAGCGAGTATCAACCACCAAGCACTGAGGATCAAATGCATTAGTAAATTTAAATTCATAAGGTGCTTAGGCTACTTTTCATTTACTCTTAAAAACTGGGTCCTGTTTTAGGAAAATTGAGAAAACAAACACAATTTTAGTTTTATATTTCAAAAATAGAACACTTTCGGAAAAACTTATAATTTTGTTTTTCTCGCAATCTTAGCCGCCCTCAACACCAGTTTCTTCACAATTTTTTTTTAAAAAAACTCTTTTAATATAATTTCTCAGTCCCCCTCAGTCGAGTTCAACATCGAGATTTTTCGTTTTTTTAAAAATTGAAAATAAAGGGATTTATCGAATGATCAAAATATCCTTGGTACCCCGGACATACTCATTTCGATCGAGAATTATACGATTTTGCTCCCAAACTAATAAATATCACTTAATTTAATTGTACCAACCTCATTAATTATATGTCGTCCTATTCAACTTATCTTCTAATCCAAAGATTTTATCTTTTGTGCATCCGACAGTTGTAATTCGAAAAGTGTCTACATACAACTTCCTCAGTTTCACCTTGTCTTGATGATTCTTCAACAAATATTAATAACTTTATGTTGGTTTAGTTGAATTTATAGCAAAATCTGAGGATGTAAGTTGAGGTAGTTGTTGGTTGACTTGTTTGATAGACACTCCATGAAATAGCTAACACAAATATAATGTAGTTTAGTTTAAATCCCCATTTCTTTAAGGTTGTTCTTGCTTATGCTTCCAAGGAACAAAAGCTTTATAAGCAAAATTATTCTAAAATCCTACATGAAAACACATGTAACAAAGCACAATCAATATTTGATGTTAAAACTCAGGCAATTTGGACCGGGAACAACATAGCCAAATGAACTTGAGAAACAATGGTTTAAGATGCTTAAAAAACATGTTGAATGTAATTTCTCGATTCATTTTGGTCGAGCACGACACCGAGATTGTGTGTTGTGTCAAATGACCAAAATACCCTTGAAAGCTTAAAAGTTAGATAATCCTAAACCCTAAACACTTTGCTTGGCACACCCTGCTCCGACTTAGTCACTTCCTGAGACCAAGTGGAGGCATGCCGCCTAAACACTCAACGCGTATCACATCGTGTGGTAAATGTTGAACGCCTAGTAAGCGGAACAACTTCTCTAAACTAGTCTCAGCGCAGAGTTTCAACTTAAAACTCAAGAGACTTTCACAACACAATGGAAAAAATAAAACTTAAGTAATCAACAAGCTTGTCTTTATAGCCTAGTCTTCAATACTTAGTTCAACATAAATTATTCAACTACTAATCGATAATCATAATACAATGTGGTGGAAAATACATAAACATAACACTTTTTATTACTTGGACCAATGTTTTACAATTACATTTTCCTTTCTTGAGAAGTACAAAGGTAAATCTTAGACTTGAACGCTTCGTCTAACTTTCACAAAACTCGGATGCTGCCCTTATCGTTCAAGGTGTTTAGGAGTAATCACTCCTTTCTACTCACCTACCTTGATCGCCTAGTAATCCATCTTAAGACAAGGCTTGACTCCCACACATCGTTCAATGTGTGTTGTACAATCATCGTATATAAATCGTCAGTTTTCTTTTTTCAAATAGCAACATCAATATCAATACAACAATACATAGGTAGATATACATAACGGGTTACACATAACCACAAACTTAGATGGAATGCTTTCAAATACATTTCTATAAGAAAATCATTCACAAATACTTGTAAAATCATTCATGAAATACTTATTTTGCTTATGAAGATCACTTATAAAAACACTTAATTTCCTACTTTCCAGGACACCTAGCTCACTTCCTCTTTTCGTCTAGCTTCTTTAGAGACAACTTAGCTTTAACCACTTCCTTGACAACTTTTCTAAATAACAACACTTCTCTTGATTTCTTTACTCCTATTTATATTAATTTTTTTGACCAGTCCTTCTCTTTATTCACCAGTTTTGACTTATAACTTTACTCGTGTAAGTTTACTTCTTGTCAAACCATGCAACCAACTAAAACTCGACACGTCACCAATGGTCAACTCAAGATTAATTACTTTCCTTGGAACTTTAAACTTATCTTCTTAAAATGATCAATTCACAATTAGAAGTTTTCCTTGAAACACTAAACTTATCTTCTTGGAATGCTAAACTGTTTCTCGCTTTCTTCTTCTCGTAATAGATAGCAATCGCCAACTCCTTCTTGCCAGACTTCAATTCACGTTGCTATGTAAAACTCCCAACTTTTTCAACAAAACGCCTGCTTCATCGCAATGATACTTAAACGTAAACCCTTTTCTCCCCATCGCCTTCCTTTGAAATGCAACCTTTTTTGCAAAAAGCCTAAAAATTGAACTTAACCAAAATAATTCATTTATCAAGGATTTCCTTCAACAGAACTCCCTTATGGATTTGGGTCTCACATAGTGAGATTGCTCCTAAAATCGAATGAATTTCTCTCATTTTTGCTTCCTCAAATTTGAAGAAGCCATCCTCAAACTCAAATCGATTAAGGTGAATTACTTTGAACAATTCCATAGTATAGGGTTTAGTTTTTAGTTCTTTTGTTTGAAATTTGAGGCGGATGGGAAATTCTATAGTTTTGTCTTGATGTAATTGAATGTTAAGTTAATTTAGGCCTGTTTGATGTAGTTGGTTTTCTAATCTCCTTCCATGAATCTTGTCAATTTCATGAATCTGGGCCCATGCAGATGAGGAATCTCGACCAAATTTATGAAATTGTCCCGAGATTCATCGAAAGAGTCCTTAGATCTGATATGTTTCACATGCATTTTGTGGGCTAATCTCAGGGATGATTTTGCTTAAGATACAACACAAAATGCATGTAAAACCCTTATCTTATGGCATCCTGATGCAATGTTGTTCGAGTTTAATTGCCTATTCATGTTTTCTCTAGGGACTTGTTATTCGCAAGTTTCTTTTTATGCAAGACCACTATTCCATTAAGTGCCCCTTTCAAACGAGCAATGGTCTTGGACCATACCAACTCACCCTACTCGTAGTTAATGGAGTCCTCCCAGTCGTCAATTAGACCTAACATCGTCCAATCCATGTGTTTTCTCCTCTCCCTGTTCATTATCGCAAACCCGATGAAGCAGAATACAAACATCTTCACCACATCATCGTCACTCTTAAACTAAAGGGTTGGGTAATCCTTGTCGAACTCAGACCCATTCATGTTTGTCCTATCCCCCAAATATAACCTTCTTAATAGAAAAACTTTGTCCTGTTTAAACTGAACCTTATGTATGGGTCTATACCTCAACCCCATTATTATGTCAAAATCCTCCCACTTAAAGGATACTTTCTCATTCAATAACTTAAAACTAATTGTGCTATGTCGTCTCTCCTCTACCTCTCTAAAAAATGTAATAGCATAGAGGTCCATTGAACACCTACTTCACATCCAAGAAGTGTCCAAAGACGATTTTCCTAAACATATGAAGTTGCTTGGATATTAACTTAATTTTTATACTTTACACTGTCTTCGAATGATGCGAACAACAGTTCAAGCTTGCAATGAAGAAGTCCTTGGAGTTGATTTTGGTCGGCATCTGGAAAACAGAAAAAACACATAACATAAAAAAAAGTATTGTGTTAAAACTCGGAGTGATCTTAGGCAATCTTGGACGAAAACAACATGAAATGCCAATTAAACTCAGACAACTTTGCTCCCGAATGGCACGAGATAGGGGTTTTACGTGCATTCTATGGGATAATCTTGGTCTAATCTCTGACAAAACTGTCCTTGAGATTATGCCACAAATGCATGTGAAACGCATCATATCTCAAGATCCTTCAACGAATCTAGATCTAAGCCAAAATTCTTCATCTGACGGACCTAGATTGATGAAATTGTCGAGATTCATCAAAGGAGACTACATGCACTGACTTAAAACAATATTCTACATCTAACTACATTAGACCACCAACCTTAGATTTCAAACTAAAAACTAAAAATTGAAAACATAAACTGAAAACTAAACCTAAAACTAAAAGTACTTCACCCTGAGAGATTTAGGAGGATAGATGAGTTCTGAAAGTTTCACGAAGGAAAAATCAGTGAAATTCATTCAAATTTGGGAGCGAAATCATTCACTTTTCGATCCAAATGAGCACATTGTTTGACATTTAGGGTTTTGTGAGAATATGTAACGTTTAAGCTTTCAAGGGTATTTTGGTCATTTGATAAATCTCTTTATTTTTAATTTTTTTAAAAATCTCGGTGGCGAATTCGCCCGAGGAGGGGCCAAGAAATTAGGAGTTTGTACCATTCGGGCTTCTAAGGGTATTTTAGTCAATTGATAAATCCCTTTATTTTCAAATTAAAAAAAAAACAAACAATCTCAGTGTCGAACTTAGCCGGGAGAAACCAAGAAATTATGTTGAAAGACTTTTTTAAAATTTATAAAGAAGCTTGGTGTCGAACTCGACCAAAAAAAATAAAATTAGGAGTTTTCCAAAATGGTGGAACTTTTAAAATATAAAACAAAAATCGTGCTCTCTCAAAATTTTCCCATTTGTTGACGTCCATGGGAATCACGCATCGTTTGATTGTCGACTGGCAATCCAACGCCTACAGCGCTCACTATCTCACTCGTCACTCCTTTCTCTTCCTTACCACTCCTATTGCTATGGCGTTCGTGGGAACCAAATCCCTCTATAGTCTTCTCGTTTCGTCTCATCGGAGCAATCCACCGGCCTTTTCTTTCCCAATTTCTCATTTCTCCTCTAATGTCGCACCCTTGCGTTCCACTTCTCTCGCTTTGAATCGCAAACGCCAAAGTTATAGTCCCATCAGAGCCTGCGGATTGCCCGATAAGGTTGTGTTCTCTCCCTTCGATTCTTTGTCCATGTTGAAACTCATACATCCACTTATTTTCTCTGCATGTAATGCCTTTCATACGAGATTTTATCATTGTGATTCAGAAAGACGATGGTGGAAGAATAAACGAACCTACCAGTGTTTCGGGTTCGGAAAATAGAGTTAGTTGGTTCGAGACCTTATCAACTTTTGCAAATAATAATTTTCTTC
>JBBPDI010065535.1:0-19278 GCA_037974545.1 Cucumis variabilis
TGAGAAGTAAAAGATCCCTTAATCATCCAAGTTCTTGACTGCCGATATGATTCTATGCACATCTCATTTTGGTCTCACCGCAGGTGAACAACATTGTCTGCACTTTCACACACAAAATAAATAAATAAAAAAAATGTTGGATTAAATTACAAATTTGGTCCATATAGTTTGAAAAAAGTTAGAAGTTAGTTCGCTACAAAAATAAACCCAATCTTCCTATGCCCCAAATTGGTTGAAAAGCCTAAAAGAGCATCAGGATATCAACTTTCAACGAATATAAGGTCATTGGGAGCTTCATTGGGGAAATTCGTCGAGAGATGATTTCCCAACGGTACAAGTATAGCCAATGGGAGAAACCAAAAACTCCTGATGGTGCATATACGTTGTCGGAAGATACTAATTCTTGACGTCGTATACCACAACGTCGAGAGATACCTCTAACTCCCTAAAATTGTTCCACCATCGAGAGTTTCTTCCCAAAACCATTGAGAGGTTATTCCCTCAAACTTTGAGATGATCTCTTGATGTTCTTTGGAGGATCTTTATTCAAATTGTTATGTTTTTTATTTTATTTTATTTGATTATTTTTTAAAATTCTCACTTCAATAACCTAAAATTGAGAACAATATAAAATCAAATCAAAAGATTTCATAATAATGAAGTCGTGAATAAAGTTCGTTTATATATGTAGCATTCTTCATAACTATTTCTTTTAAAGAAAAGTTTGCAAAATGTTCTACTAAATGCCTTTGCCTGAAATACAGAGGAAATAGTTCCATCCGCATAAATTATCTCGAAATGTCATCTCCAAGAAACATCTCCAAACATTTGTCCACCTATACATAACATCCCAAGGTTCACTAAGCTCGAACAACTTTAAAAATTTCAACTAATACTCATGCATCGTAATGTTAACCCGCCTATCACAAACACCCAAATAAAGAAACTGGTCAACCAAACAAACCATAACCAAGGGCCCCAAAACAAGTTAGACAAGTTCTAACCTGTCCCTTATTCACACTCAAACATCCTGTCACCAAGGTCAAACAACAGTTAAAATCCAACTAACATTCATGCATTGTAATGTTCAACTTCGTTCAACCAAACATACAAAGTTTAACCTGCCCTTTACAAACATCCAAATAAGGAAACCGATCTTCATTAAGCTCATAACGCACAGGAACACATTTCTCATAACCCATTAGATAAATCATATCATATAATCATTATGCATGTTTAATTACATCTTTGTACCTTTCCTCAGCTCAAACGTTCACCACACTCTTTTGCTGAGTTGCAACTGTGCAAAGTGATCTCAATGCAACAACAATTCTCCATCAATTCCATTACACACAACGTGTCTTCCAATGCTTGATTACACAACAAGCAAAGGGCATCCATGCTAAGTCACACAACAAGTACGCGACATCTTATTCCAGATCACACAGCAAGAATAGATCATCTTATCCTAGATCACACACCACGGATAAGACATCCCACACTAGAACACACAACAAGTGTGAGGAATCTCATATAGCATAGGGTATCAAAGATCATTTCATCTCATATTTTCACTTTCAAATCATTTGTAAAAATCAAATCTATTTTAAGAATTTGTGGACATAAAATAAATCTTGGAGTTCAATAATTCAATGAAGAAATATATATAAGGATTCAAACATAGGAGAAATTCTTTTAGTTTGAAAACATTTTAAGAAGAAACCACTCACAACCAATTAGCTTCCTCGCCTAAGTCCTTAGCCGAAGCTCTCTTGCACTTGCTTGCAAATTTCTTGTCGAAAATCCAAACTTGGGGGTACTTTGAAACCAATTTGTAAGATTTTAAGCTCTTTAGGTAATTACGAGATATAATAAGCTCTTAATCTTACCAAATTCCTTTTATTTTTAGACTTTTCCAATGAGATTATCTATGCTAGAATGATTACCCCTGCCCAACGGTGAGAATTGTCCAATATCAAAACGCCACATGTTACTACCACCTTATTCTGAATTCATTTGGGCGAAAAAGTCAAATAAGCTCATTGACCTTCTTACACAAGGATGACGTTAACTACTTCCTGTTGAAAGAAGCTCACATTGCTTCCTAATTCAACGCAAAATCTTTTGCATTGTCTAGCCTCAACGCCATACGAATAGTACTTTGTAAAACTTACCAATAGCTAGCTTCCATCACACATTGTCTCGTCGCATAATCCATTCTTGTCGTGTGCAATCTTATTGCATAGTTTAAAACGTGATTAGGGTCTCACACAAAGGACTCCTTTTAGGTAGCCGATGGAAATTGTAATCCCAATGACTAGGAAGCACTCTCATCGAGTAGCTGCGTGGCATCAGACTCTGTTACAACTTTAGACATGCTTGCTTAGGATGGCTCACGAAGGAGCAAATCCTACAAACTTGCGCTTGACTACGATCTCCTTACAACCATTTGCGTAACCAAAGAAGTTAACTCATAAACGTAACAAAGAAGTTAACTCAGAAACGTACCAAAGAAGTTAACTTAGAAATGTGATGGCGAAGGTCATGAACCTTGTCACTAGAAAGAGACCACTAGATTGTCCCAACCTTGCTCATGATATTCTGTCATGCTTAGAACACTGACACAAAAAGAAAATAAATTAAAGCAATTTTGTTAACTAACTAAGAAAAACTAATTTGCTTTCCCGACAATGACACCAATTTGATGTAACCTTCTATTGTTGCCTTTAAATGACCAATTAAATAAAATTTATATTATACTGATCAATACTACTTATACTACTAAGTAGTCTAAGTGGCAAGATCAAGTCGATCTGTTAAAAAAATAAAAATAAAGATTGAAATACAATCAATCAGAGCATTCGACCTTAGAGGAATGAAATCACCCAATGCAATTTTAATGGTCGAATTATTAAAGCATGAGTTTAACTTCTTTCCTATGCTTAGCCCAATTGATTAGAAAAGCTAACCAATGGTCCTAAATATCAATTTAGCCAATTTAATTAGATATGAAGCATCCTAATCGATTTAACTAATTGCATTATGCTTTAGGTATTACACTAGGATAAATTTCTAATAGAAAAGCCTAATTAGAAATGTAATATGGTTTTCTCTAGGTCAATAAGACAACGCTCTTTGTTGTCAACCACAAATCACAAGCCTATCTATTATTAACACACAATTATAGTCATACATTATATGTTACGTTAATATAAAGTATTGAATTGTACAATGAAGTATTGGTTTTCAATCAATAACAAAAAAAAAAAATGTAATTCATAACAGTGAATAAATACTCGAAAAACAATGGTTTCCTCCTAAATCCTCAAAACTAGAAAGAATGAAAATTTTACCTTCCTATAATTGTACCTTCCTATAATTGTGCAAAAGATAGAGACTCATATTGTTTTTGGTTGATTACAAAGATAAGATGAAATCCAACATAAAAACTATTGCTATAAATGGATAGAGAGCAAAAAATGAAGAAAATGATTCGTCATTTGCCCAAAATGACTACTAGATAAAAAGATATGACCTAAAAACATACCCACGTGAATGCACCACGACGCTGTCACAAAAAAGATGGATTCTACACTTGTTTTAGTGGCATTTTGTAATTTTCTACTATTTTTGCCTAAATACTTTGTTAGGGTTTTGAAGTGATCTATTAGAGCCATGTTCTTCGTAATGCTCAATTCTACCTTTTTGATACTCGAAACCTATAAAATAATAAAATAAACATATAAAATATAGGAACAACCTCAAATTAAGTGGAGCTAATAGCATATTTTAGGTGCTATATTAGCACCCTAGAAGTAACCATCCACAAGATCTTTCAAATGGTTGAGGTTGTTTGTGCCACTGGTCGCGATTGGATCAAAGATTATTTGCATCTCTCGTCGAGACATGGTACATGTTCGAAAGGAGTTTGAATGATCATTTGTTGCAAGTTTTCTTGTAAAGTTATGACAGTCTATCGTTGGAGACAATATATTAAATTGTTTAGCACATAATTAAGAAACTTCAAGAGTTCATGTGCTCACTTTCTCTTGGATGCGTCAGGGATACTTGTTATTGGTCTTTTTGAACAACTTTGTAATTCGCTCCTTCTGGGTTGCAAACGAGTACTTGACATGAAGTGTAGGGGGATCAAGGATCCAAGGGATTGTCAGACTCATCGCCATGTTCACTTCCTTCTTCTTGAGCCAAATTATCCTGAGGAGATTAGTAAAAAAAGGGATAAGTTAAGTGTCAAAAGTAAAAAAAAAAAAAAAAAAAAAGAAAAGAGAAACGAAAGTGTACATGAAGATGACTCAACTGAGGTTTCCCTATTACTAGATGTTCAAAGATTATTGAGAGTGGTACCAAAGGGTTGGCCGTTCGGCTTAGAAGGATTTTTAAACAACTTTGTTGCATTTTTCAATGACAATCTTCTCAACTTTTATGCTCTCTTCATTGAACTGATTTGAGACACTTGAGGATTTCTTTCCAATCAAATGGAGTTTGTTTTCATATGATGTTAGTTTCGGTTTGTTTGGGAAGCTTGTGTTAGGTTGATGCAAGAATCAAACTATCCACCAACTATGCAAGAATCAAGCTTGGGTTGGCAATTTTTTTGCAAAATGGTCTCCATGTTTGTATAGCCACAAATTTTTAAAACAAGTGATGTGATGGTCCTAAGAATTTGAGTTAAGAGCTGGAAGAAATACTTTAGATTTTTTACCATGATGGACACAACTCTCCAATGGTGTAAGGCGTTGTCAAAGTTAACCTCCGAAGTATGTCTGACGTATGTCTTGATAAAACCAAATTTACAACCAAATCAATAGATGTCACTCCCTGTCCCAAGATCACTTTATGCTATCAAGTGGAGACATGACTGTTTAGACACTCAACACGTATCTCATCGCGAGATAGCACGTGAACGCTAAGTAAGCAGATTAACCACAACACCAATCTTAACGCAACTTGAACCTTAAGCTTAACTTCCACAACACAGTGTAGAACAAAACAGCTTTTATTAACTTAACAACTTGCATTCCAAATACAATATACAAGCTTTCTTAAATACAAAGAACTATAAAATAGGGCTTCCAACGCCTAATGCAGCTTCACACTTAAAACGCCTAGCTTAATGCTTCAACAACTAGCTAGCTTGCTTGCCTTACCCTTTTTAACCTAACCTTAACGCCTAATAACCTTGAGAGGTAAAACTTAAAACGTAAGTCAAATACGTAGTGAGTGATATTTTAGAAAACCTTTTTGGGGAATATAATTCAATCAACAATTTTTTTCATAAAACAAGCCCTCATTGCCTTATTCAAAAACATAAATCACACATTAGCTTCTACTTATTGCTTTCACCAAGAACGCGAACCATTCCCATGCATAGACTATTGGGATTCCTTTCACCAGCATTCCTTGTAGAATTTCTCGATTCATTTCCAATTTCTTAGGCTTCTAGCTCAATACATTTCTTCAACGCATTGGCCAGCTTCTTACCACCATGTGGTCCTTTCACCGTATGGTTGCCTTTACTCACTATATGCACATAATAGCTAGCTCATTGATATGAATAAATCCAATGGTTTACTCGCATACATATAATTCATACAATCATTAAACATGAAAAATTAGTTTAGAAACTTCCTTCTTAATAATCAAGTATAAACTTCAACATCATTACAATACGCGTTAAACAATTCATAACAACATAAAGACTCAGAAAGAACAACATAAAGACTAAAAAAGAATGTTTTCAATCACTTTTCTTTCTTTAGAAAATCACTCACAAAAATACTTAGTTTCCTTTTTCCTTCCTTTAACGTCTATTCCAAGTCTCTTCCTCTCACCTAGCACTTCCCTAGCAGGTTAACACTTGATATTTTTTGAGCAAATTTATGAAAAACAATACTCTTTTTAGATCCTTCAATCCTATTTATATCCATCCTTAATCAGATTATTCATTCTTAATCTTCTTTTACCTCGCCAGCTCCTACTTAGAATTTTACACTTGTCACTTTACTTAGCTTTCCAAACCATGCTTAATCTAAACTCAACACTCAGTCAACTATCAAATCAAGATTAGACATTTTTTTAAAATACTTAACGCTCCTCTCCTAATTTCATTTCGCATTAAACATCAAAACGCCTTCTTCCTTCATCACGTTGCGAAGCTTCAACGTGAGCTACTACTCAGAAGGCCTACTTTAAACACTTATCTTCCAAAAATCCTTTTAATGAAAACTCTTGCTTTAGAATGACCCTTCTATTCTAGACTCGGGTCTTACAATAGAGGATATAAGATTCAATGATTAACCTATCTCCACAACGGGAAGATATGTGGCATGACTTAAGGCTTGAAAAGAATGAAGAATGGGTAAACTTTGAGGTGCTTTTATTTCTCATGAATTCGTCAGGATTTACATTCATTGAAGATTCACATGCTAGGCTATGGATTCTTCCTTTTGTATCAATTTGTGAACTTCGTATTCGTCAAGGTATATGACTCTGCCTTAAAAAAAAAAGAGACCATTTTTAGCCCCATACCTTCCACCGGTACTTTATAGTTAGTGTTGAAATAGTGGTCTAGCCAGCTAGAAACATAATACATTGGGAAATAAGCATTCATATGTCCGATTGAAGGAGTGACGACCTTTGAGACTTTATCCAACTAGTGGTAAATATTAGTCAAAACAGGGATCGACAAGCTATAGGTGATTCTTGTAGGCATTAAACATGTAGTTTTGAAAATGCTAAATCAAATATTGTTGGAGAGGCACAAAGCCAACAAGATAGAAAGGCTACCAAATAGGGTTTGTTCCACCATTCCCCTTCAATATGGAGCTCACAACATATGTTTTCTGTTGGAATGTATGCCCTAAAACTCATAGTTTGTAGTTAAAATTATATTCTATTTAATCAAGTGGTTCTTGAGGATTTATTAGTGAAAATAGAATACTATAATATTGAATACAATAAGCTAAGGTTCCGAGGCTATCTAGTGTAGACTTAAACTTTATGTAGAGATATAAATGTGTATCAAGTTCGAGTATATAGCCCAAACGATCTATAGTGCATAAATAAGGTTGAACATCTTATTTTGGGACACTATGGATGCGGTTCACTTTATCGTGAGTACAAATGATGTGCTCTTGAATTGTTCATGTAGAGACATGGACGTGGGGGACATCCTATGTGTAAAGAGTTTACATAAGACTGGAACCATAAAATAGTCACTTTTAAGTTATAACAATGTTGACTATATAAAACTGACTATTTCGATTATTAATGACCAAAGTAATTTAATATAAATTCTAAGCTAACTATGAACTTCTATTGTTGGACTGACAAGGAGGTGTTGGAGATGGATTGTTGCACTTGGTTTTCATGTGACACAACTTTTTCTTTGTCATTAGCTTCGGCAGTGAGAGTTTGGCTCGACTTAGAAGTTTCACGAGCCTTCATTTGATCTCTCAAGGAAATGATTTCATGATCTCGCCCCTAAAAAACTTTCATTAGGAGATTTATTTTCCTCTTTATCTCTACCATGGATGCCTCAATTGTTACATCTACCATCATGATAAACACTACTTCAAGGTATGATTCTTTCTCTAATAGATTAGAAGCAGAAGAATAGCTGTTGAACAAAGGATTCTCTTTGATCACGATTTCACCTTTAGAAGATTCCATGCCGTGGCCCGCCCCACTAGCCACTTTCTGTGATTAGAAGGAAGGATTTCGCCTAGACACCCAACACGTACCTCTCTGTTAGATAACGAGTTGAACGCCTAGTAAGCAAAACTTTTCAAACCAATATTCAACGCAAAATTTCAACTTTGAACTCACGAGATCTTTACAACTCAATGCAACGAAAAACACTTAAACAACCAACTTAGCTTGATTGCCTAGCCTTCAACACTTAAACTTATTAGCTACTAAGTGATAAGCTTAACAGGGATACACAAATACAATACAACGAAAATACAGAAAACACAACTTTGCTTTTATTACTTGATCCAATCCTTTACAATTATATTTCTTTTGTTGCAAGGCACAAAAATAAACCTAAGCTCTAAGCTCTAAGCTCCTCGACTTCCTACATCGCTAGGATGCTACTCTTTGAATCAAGGTGTTTAGCAGTATAAGAATCCCTTTATTGTCCTTCTCCTTGATCGCCTAGCAACCCATCTCAAAGACAAGACTCATCCCACACACAAAACTGGGATGCAACCCTCTCTAAACATAATAACTTTAAGTCATCCGAAGAAGGATAACTTGATTAGCTTTCCCACGTCACAATCTATCTAACGTTTCCTTACTTGGCCTCAACATCTGATCACCTAGAGAAGGAAAACTTAAACACATCAGTTAAATTCTTAGTGAATGAAGATTTTAGAAAACCTTTTTGGGAATACAAGTCAAGCACAAATTCATTTTCATTTCTCAAATGCGTTTTTCAATGCCCCATTTCATAAATCACAGAAATCTCACATTAGCTTCTCTTATTTCCTTCCGCCAAGAACATGAATCCTTCCCCTCACTACGCCTACCGTGATTCACTCTCGCTAGTATCTTGTGATTGAGCTACTGGGACTTTAGTGGAATGATCCGTTAGTTAATGGATGTTGATTAGCTCGATCTAAAGGATTTTAACGAGTTAATCTTGGATCGTTGGAGCCCATGATCTATAGGTTCATTAAGTTCCATTGCTTGCTCATATGGAATTAACTTAGAACAATATGTTGGAGTAATCTGAAATGTTTGAATTAGGTAAAAGAGAGAAAAAGATGAATGTATATGTGATATAGCCATCAATTATTAGTTTGAGATAAAACTTTTGTTTAAATATGATTTATATATTAAAAATATGAATGCAGATTCATATTTGGTAGCTCGGGATTGATAAAAATGGTTAAAGTTGTAAAAAGTCAATATTGAAAAGTCAAACTTTGATCGACTTTATATTCAAATGTGATTTGAATTTAAAAAAATGAATGTGGGTTCATGTTTGGAAGGTCGAAATTAGGTAAGACGGACAAAATGGTTAAAGTCAAAATGTTGACTTTTGACTTGAAAAGTCAAAGTTTGATTTTACTTGAATGGTCAAATGACCATATTGCCCTTGGATTATAGTTAATGAAAGAAATCCAACATTTTGTTGAATAATCCCACTAACACTTAGTAGGATAGGTGACTACATGAGATGTAAACGCCTAGTCTACTAAGTTCCACTAATGGTTAGTGAATTATTGGGTGCTGAGATTTAAGAAACTAATTACATGCAATTTTGCATGTAATTAGCTTATTTAAAAGGTATTTTTCAACATTTGGAGAACTTTTGGCAAAATTTTATTTTTATGAATTTCAATATTATTTCAACCTAATTTTCTCTTCAAAATCTCAAATCAAAATTCCTCCTCAAATTCCATCTCTCTCTCATTTTCCTTCACTTATCGGGTCTCACAACCCAGTTCTATGTTCAAAGAATAGCGGGTCAACACTAGTGGTGGTCTCGAGTTTAGATTCGTGAGGAGATTACGAGAAACATGAAGCTTCAAAGTATGATTTTCTTTTAAACCCTAATTTCATTTAATTAGGGTAGTGAAGCATGTTAATCTCTAATTAGTTCGATAGAATTAGAGTAGAATTGATCAGTTTTTCCTCTGCGCATGTCTCATGTTCCATCATTTTCCTCTTATTTTGTGCAATTCCAATATCTAATGTTCGTCCAATTTTATAGGTTAGGTTGGAGTGAAAAGGTGTCACACCCCATTCCAAAGCACCTCCTCGCTAGGCTTAGATGTGGAGTAAAGTTGATCTACATCGTTCTTCTTTTAACAATGCATGTCAACCCAGCTTAACCTGTACCACTTATCTATCTCTTTTTAATTAAACATAGACATAAAATGCGGAAAGAAAAGTCTAAAATTGAAAATAATAATTTAAATCTTTTACAAAACATCTTCAGGTTTACCTAAACTTTGGACAACCTGCTCAACAGTCTTATATAGACAAAATGAAATTCAAAGATTCCAACTAAAGCAAAACAAAAACAAAACTCAACAATCTTAAACCCTCATACTAGCCTATTACAGACAACAACAATTGGGTCTTCTATTTATTTAATTACAAATTATCATGCATGCATGGGATGAGCCGTACAAAAATCTACTTAAACTCTTAACAGAGTAGGCCTTTAATAGGCGCTGGAACCACACCCTCTACCTGTTAGCGAATTAAACATTGAAATGATGATCTATAAAGCCCCGCGAGTGACAGCTTTTAAAACAAAACATGTTTACTCAAACAAGTAGGCAATACATATAATACAATCTTATAAATTACTTTTCTAGGCATTTCTAGCAAAGCAACTCATAACTTAGAATCAATTGGTTTGACTGTACTACATTGTGGTAGGGCATGCCCAGTACCCCCAATATCTTTCTTTCTAACCTTAACCTTACAATGTAGTAGAGCACGCCCAATACTTCTATCATCCTCATCGTAGTGGGGCACGTCCAACACTCACGACTGCATCGTTGTCATAGAGTACACTCAACATCGACAACAACATAATCTTCTCTGTGCACATAATATTGTTATAATCTCAGTCTCAATCTCAGTCATGTATCTTGTATTGCTCTTAGTAATATCATAACATTTAATCATGCTTTGCTCTTAAGATTTGCTAACTTAAGTCGCAACTTAGCTTAACTTGTACTTAACTAAAGCTCTTTAGCTTGATGCCTGCACTCTTGCATCATGCCTTGCCTAAACTTATCCATCACTTAGATAATTTTCATAAACTTAACATTCAAATAATTAGCTTGGAAATCTCATGTTTAGAGAAACATGTTTAACTTGAATGCTTTTAAACTTAGATAATGCATATTTATTTATCAATCTCATAAAACTTTTTCTAAACTTGAAAGTCATGCTTGGTAATACATTTATAACTCAAGTATAAATCAAATACTTTTAACTCAAAGCATGCTATAAATATAACTTAATTAATTAGGTGTAGAAATTTAGATACTCATTCTTATCACTCACAACTTTTGTCTAGATTCTTGGTTTATGGATTTGCCCTATTTCGTCTTGCCTTGAAAATAACAAGAAAACTCAAGTAAATCTTGGATTCCAACTAAATAAGCCTCTTCAACTTTTTACCTTTTTCCTTTTTATTCTCAAGAGAGCTCTTTCTTACCAACCTTGATTTGTTTGAACTCTTTGGAGTGGTCTTAGCTTGCTCAAGATCGATTTTTCAGGTTTGTCCTTGCTCTACACGAGCTCCCAACTGATTTATAACCTAAAACAACAAGCCCTAACTTAGAAAACTTGCTCTTAAGCTTCTTAAACAAGGGAGAGGAAACTTGGACTTGCTTCGTTCTAACCTCAAGCTCTATTCTTCCTTTTTAGTTCAAAATCATCAACACTCTTACCTTCTTGGATGTCTCTCGACCGAACATCCAACTAAAGTTTAACATCAAATTACTCTCTTGTCTTGACTTCACTCTTGCAAGAAAACTCAACTTCTTCTCTCTACTTGCTCTTGGTATGAAAATGGTGAGAAATGAGGGAAATGAGAGGCTGGTGTCTTTAAAAACACTTATTGCGTCTAAAAAACACTAACCTCGCATAATAGAAATTCTTGAAGATCTGTCTGTTGCACGCTTTTAAGTGATCTCAGTCAAGATCGACCTAAGATGTTCACTCTTCTTGACTAGACATGCTTAGGATCATGCTCGAGAATCCTAATATTTTCCTTTTATGCTTCCAATTTTAATCGAACACGGCCCAAGATGGTTCGAGATCTATCTCTAAAACCCTTATGTTTTTCATCTCGGTTTGTCACAACCCTGAAGATGGTCTGAGAGCACTTCTTTAACCTTTCTATGTTTCGTCTCGATCTTCCACAACCTCAAGATTGCTCGAAGATGGCCCAGGATTTGCTCTTTGATTTCCATCTTGTCCGAGATTTCTCAAGGTTGGCTTGGGATTCTCACTTCTGTCTTTCTCTGCCTTTTCTCTCGATCGAACAAGGCCAGGTCTGAATCCTTTTATCTTGAGATTTCTTTTGTAAAACTCTTAGCCTCTTCTCAACTTCTTTAGCAATTAAGCAAATGGGATAAAAGATATAGGTATTACATAAGGTTTCTTCAGTTTTCGACGATGTGTTTTCTCATATTGTTGGACCACCTTTGAACCATAAAAAAAATCCAAGAATGATTAAATCGAGCATGAAAAACACATAGGGTGTGAAAAAGATATTCACAACTTTAGAAAAGATGTTCGTAGAATCTTCTTATAATAGGTAGCCCTCCCAGGGTCTAGAGATCCCGTACTAAGGAGATAGCTAATTTTCTAACTTGGGTGTGAATGGTGTTAGTCTTTGGACACTAAACTTCACAAAAAGTATGAGCTATGTCATTGTTATGATCAAAAGTATAGAGAAAAGGCCATCACCACATCAAATAGATAGAATTTATTGGGTAATATTTTTTTGCAACAGTTAGAAAAATCTAGCAATTCCTAATAAACGAGAAGTGAAGTCAAATTCCAAGAAATGGTTAACAGTAATCCTAAACATGCAATGCCATATGGTGACCAAATGTCAATTTGGGGTTTGAATTAGCCCTTTCGTTGTTAATTAGAAAGCTTAAAAAACCACACTTTAGGAGTTGAGGTTAGATGTGTTCATAAGTTGAGTTAGAGGAAGATTATGGACCAACCTAAATTATTATGGTTGGCAAAAACTTAAGCCTATCGATTCAATACGCAAGGTCAACCCAACCCAAAAAATTCAGGTTGGGTTGGGTTGGGTTGGGGAGGTTTGTTGTTGTTTATTTATTTATTATTTTTTTTAATTTCTCCATAATTTAGACTATTTTTCATAATGTTTTTCAATATGGAAGGTGAACAAAGTGTAATATTTTTGTAAATGTCATATATATGTTATACATTCAAATTCCAAGTCTACAATGTGCAATCAAAAGTTTAAATTAATACAAAATATAGACTCTACATTCAAATTCATTAAAAAAAAACATTTAAAAGTTAAAAGTTAAAGTTCAATAAAAAAAACATTAAAAAAATTCCAACTTGGCATTCAAAGTTCAACTCCACACGATTTTGAGTGAATATTGTTAATGAAATCTTGGCCAGACTTCTTAATGCCTGAAAAAAAAAATACAAATAAATAAGAATTGCATATAACAAAAGTAATAACATATTATGTTGTGCTAGAAAAACTCACTAACGATAATTAATATGCTCTTCCTCCAAATCCAATCCATTAGTCCAAAACAATAGAGATGGGTTCCCTACAAAACAAATCATACAAAAATAAATAAAAATATTATTTAACATATAACATGTTAGAAATGTATACTAAAAAAAACAATCAATTGCCTGTCTCAATATTTTCATAAGTCTCTCACTTTTCAAGTTGTGGATGGAGATGTAATAACACAGAGCCACCCCAAGTCCAAATTTTCATATATATCAAGGTCTCGACTATTCTAGGAGTCAAAGAACTACGAAATTAATCAAGAATCTTTCCTTCTGTACTGAACGCTGATTCAGAAGCCAC
Source organism: Cucumis variabilis (assembly GCA_037974545.1). Taxonomy (NCBI): domain Eukaryota; kingdom Viridiplantae; phylum Streptophyta; class Magnoliopsida; order Cucurbitales; family Cucurbitaceae; genus Cucumis; species Cucumis variabilis. The sequence goes on from JBBPDI010065535.1 coordinate 13,595, forward strand.
CGTAGATATTAAAATCACAAAAAAATAACTGTAGATTTCCTATCCATTCATTTTCCACCAATACATAATATCAAATTCATCTTTATCTACTATATCTCTGTTAGAAAAATAAGAAATCAAGTCATTCTCCACTTCCATTGAACTTTCTTCTTCTCTCAAAGCACAAAAAATTATTCATGGATCAATTACTTCATTGTTCTTCACGTCCATAATAACACTATTTGATTATTAAAGATCACCGATGCTATGACTACCCCAAGTGGAAGGGTTATGTTATGATTTATAAAAGTCGTATAGACGATACAAATATATCTTCACACTCTCAACTACATCCTTACAAAAATCACTCTCATAAACATTGAAAAGGCAACAACTCATGAGATTTACGCCACTTATTTCGATCTCTTGTTAGGTTGTTGTCCTATGAGTAGTGAGATTTAGTTGAAGTAGTTTTAAATGTTGTGACTTTCTCTAATGCCTTCTCCCCTCCAAATGTTCTTTTTTATGTCCCATGGGTTGTTCATTGTTGGGTATTAATTTGTAGTTGGATTATTGCCATTTGAGTATTGATTTCTTCAACTAGTTGGCTTGTTTGATGAACTATGCTTTACACCACTTGTTTCGATCTCTTGTTAGGTTGTTGCTCTTTGAGTAGTGAGATTTAATTGAAGTAGTTTTTAAATGTTGTGACTTTCTCTAATGCCTTCTTTCCCCCGTCCTTAATGATCTTTTTTATGTTCCATGCGTTGTTCACTGTTGAGTATTAATTTGTAATTGGATTATTGCCATTTGAGTATTGATTTCTTCAACTAAATGGCTTGTTTCATGAACTATGCTTAGACGCCACTTGTTTTAATCTCTTGTTAAGTTGTTGCCCTTTGAGTAGTGAGGTTTAGTTGAAATAATTTTAAATGTTGTGACTTTCTCTGATGCCTTCCGCCCGCACCCCCAATGATCTTTTTCACGTCCCATGCTTTGTTTACTGAGTATTGACAAAGTATCGATTTGTAGTTGGATTATTGCCTTCAACTAAATGACTTTTTGTGACTATCTAATACCCCCTCCCCCCCACCATGAATTTTAAATAGTTAATATGATTTTTGGTTAGGAGCGTATTGAACAAAATCATGTGGGAACGTCTTCTTCGAGTAGTATAATTGAGATGCAATTAGTAGATTTTTCGGTCCATATCAAGGTTATGTAAAAGGATTAGGATTTGGTGTGACTCGATCAAAGGTGTCTACATCAATTCAAAAAGATAAAACTATTGCATCTCTTGAAAGAAAATGTAATAACCTAACATCAGATATAGATGAGTTGAAAAGTGTGGTAGCTACCTTATTAAAGGACAAGGTAAATTTTTCATAACACTCTTAAAGGTTCTTAAACTATGTTTTATAGCACATTTTGACATTGTTGTTTATATAGGAAAAAACAACTAAGAAAAATTCGAAAAATCTTGTTAGAGTACCATCATCGAAAAATATTCCTACTCGTACTCCAATCATAAATTTCTCATTGGTAAATTCATTTGCAACTTTTTTTTTCCTTTATTATTTTAAATTATTACTATTCGAGATTTTTCTAACCATATTATTATTGAAAAAGAGTGTTACTACCAACACTCCCTATAAGTGTTTGTTCCTAGATTGGGTTGGTTTAGGAGAAGTCATTAATGAAGGTAGATGGTCCTCCAATGATCCATCAATTCTTGTCCACCATGTACCTCTTGGCCCCAATGCAGTTCGTGTGTGGATTGATATAGTGAAAATACCAAATTCCTTCTTATGTAGGCCTACCTTTGACATTATTGTTATTGACGATGTTGTGGGCACTACTATCGCATGACCAGTGGATAAAGTCAAACTATGTAAGAAATTTTATTTACTTTGTGAATTATGTATTTATTTAGTTCTTTAACTAATTTATTGTTAAAGTTAGATAATGATATTTCTTTTTATTTTTTGTTAGGTGATTGATGTGTGGAGAGAACATTGGAATGAGATTATTTTGGTATTTCTACAATTTGAATATCTTTTTTTTTATCCTATCGAAATTTTGGAATTATATATATGAAGTCATTTTATTTGAACTAAAAAATTATTTGTTCTAATAGTTAAGGATTTTGTTTGGGACTTATAAGTGTTGATGATTATTTCAAACCTTGAATGAATATAACGCTTTTTTTTTATGTTATAAATTTGAAAATTTTGATTATATTTGTGATTATAGATTTTGATGAATATGAATTACCTTTATAGTATGGCAAATTACGACTTGATCTATAAATACCTATATGATTATAATTTGATTTTACAATAATAGTATTGAATAGTTGCTATTCGATCAATTATAGTTATGTTTGTATTGTTACAAAAAAAATGCTATAGAGGTCCATCAATAGTAAAGTTTGTGTGTGACAATGGTGTATAGTTTGTTTCCATTAAGATGAATAATGCTAATAAAAATAAGGGACTTTCAATAACATATCTAGTTTTTTATAATATCTTTTTATTTTTATAAAAAAAATTTACGGTACTTTTTCAATACCATGAAACTTTTCCATAACAGTGAATTAAAGATATAATATATAAACTTTCTATATTGTTATTAATAGCTCTATGAATATTGTTATGAAAAGTCAAGGACTTTTTGCTACGACAGTATTCATAAAACACTACAAAAAATTGTTTACAACATTTTTTCAATGTTATTAAAATAGCTATTGAATGGTTTTGATAACACTTTTCGAATGCAACAAAAAAAGGCTACGAAAAGTTTTTTATAGCATTTTACCAATGTTATTAAAAACGGTATTAAAACATTTTCATAGTGCTTTTCTAATGCAATAAAAAACGGTATCCAATGTTCAGTAACGTTTTTTCAATGTTATTAAAATAGCTATTGAAATGTTTTGATAACGCTTTTCGAACGCTATAAAAAGTCTTTTATAGCCTTTTTCCAATGTTATTGAAAACGCTATTCAAACATTTTGATAGCGATTTACAAATGCAATAAAAAGTGCTATCAAAATGTTTTAATTACTTTTTTTTTCATGTTATAAAAAGTATTTATAACATCATATATGTGATATCATTGGGGACATATTATAGCATTTTGCATAGTGGTGTAAAAATGCTATGAAAAGTTATGGACTTTCAATAACATTGACTATGACATCATTTCGAAAATACTATCGAAAATCAATGATAAGGTTTTTTGATGCTATCATAATTGATATTTCACGTAGTGTTCAAGTACTTTAACTTGTACTGATGATCAATCACCATAGCCATAGACATCAACTTATTCATCTTCTCAAGCGAATCCCAATACTTATCGAACTTTGTTTTGATATTCATAGCCATCATAATGAAAAAAGAGTTTTTGTTGCTCCATTTGTTCAAAGTAAGTTGAATTTTATTAATCTCCTTATAACCAACATTAGAATTCACATATGAATATCCACTTATCTTTGTAGCGGTTTCATGAAACCGTTTCAAAAACTTTATAAACACACAGTCAATCAATTAGATACACTTGGAGGCCCCAATCTTTTATTTTCACGATCATCTTCCTTGAAATACTCAACAAAATCTAAATACTCTTTCTCTTCCTCTAAAATTTTGAAAGCTTCCTCAAATTTAATTGCACGTTCAACTATTAAATATGTAGAATTCCACGTAGTTGCTACATGTAAACAAATAAGAGCCTTACAGTGAATTTTTTCTTGTTTCACACATGCTTTAAAATTTTCTGATGATCGTACATATCTCATAACATTACGAACACTAGCAATAGAATCAAGCATACATTTTACCCATCATTTACAACAAGATTTATATGAGCATAATATCTTATATGTAATAGTTCTCTATCTAAAACAATGAATTTCCAACTTTTGAGTCTTCTTCTAACATATGAAATAACCACATCATTGGAACTTTCATTATCAACAACGATCTTAAATTTTTTTCATATGTAAAACTCAAATTAAATGACCACATCTCACATATTTAAAATGTCCGAACAAGACAAAAACTCAAAATCTTCATATGTAAAAGTCATTCATAATTAATGAAATGTGATGTGATTACCATGTAGTTCACATTTTGTAGTGAAGTCCCAGTGTCCGTAGTAAGACAAATTCTTTGGAAAATTTTAAGTAAAATTGTTTTCAATTTTTTCTTCTCTTCAAGATAGAGTTGCTATATATCTCTGACAATTGTTACTCTCGATAGAACATCAAACTTAGGACACAATACTACATTTGTCTAAAACCCTCAGTCTCAATGAATCTAAATGACAACTCATTCATAATTATCATCTTAGCACACGCTAGTCTACATGTTGGTTGGCTAAACAATGTAGTGCCAAATTACTAGCATTGACTCCCTTCTCATTATTTATAGGTATAAGAGTTAAGGTGTTTTGTCCTTTTTCTTATTCTTTGTATGAGTACCTTTTATATTGATATCTTAAATACTTCCATAAAGTGCTAGTTCCACAACTATTACTATTACATGCATGATCGTTACCACAATAGTGACACTTGCACCTAGCTCCATCGTTAGCACTCCCTTCCATTTTTGTGAAATGATCCACACAAAAGAAGTTAGTTTATTAAGTCTCTTTTGTTTGGATTTAAGAGGTAGAGGTGATAAAGTGCTAGTTCCACAACTATTACTATTACATGCATGATCGTTACCACAATAGTGACACTTGCACCTAGCTCCATCGTTAGCACTCCCTTCCATTTTTGTGAAATGATCCACACAAAAGAAGTTAGTTTATTAAGTCTCTTTTGTTTGGATTTAAGAGGTAGAGGTGATATATGTTTCGTACTTTGGCTTGTATTGAAAGGAGACAGAGGTGGGGAAGGAGGGAGAGGGGGGAGAAGGAGACATTTCATTGTTATCAATAGCACTCTCATTCTCACTACTGCTATTCATCTAGACAGTAAAGAAAACTAAATAAATGTCTAACTTTTGAATTAAAATTAACAAAATATTAAACACACCAAAAGATAATATAACCAAAAGTAACCAATATCTAATGAAACTTCCAACACTAACCAAATGACAATATAACGTCTAATATAACATCTAATTCATAACATATAGCATATAACATCTAAACTTCAAATTTAAGCCAATACATCAAATTATTATACACACAAAAAATTAACAATTAAAATATTTAACTTACCCTAAATTTAGATAAGGGTGATTTTTTCGTATCCAACATCGTGTACGTGGTGACGAGTTTTAGAAAGACCCAAATATTCTTAGACATTGTGGTGTTGAATACAAAAACAATTTTTGTAATGAAACTTAATTTAACAACAAACACTAACAAAGAGTGAAATAGCAAGGACATGAAGAAACTAACCTACTAAAGGAACATGAGACATGCGCAACGGAAAACAAGATCTATTTCACTCTAATTGCAACTAAAAAATTTAGTGACTAACATGCATCAACTACCCTAACTAAATGAAATTAGGGTTAATAGAAAACATACATTCGTAACTTCTCGTTCTTAATCTCCTCAGAAACTTGAGTCTAAGTCCATCACTGGTGATGACCCACTATTCTCCTAACTTAGTGTTGGAATTTATGTCCTAAAACTCGTAGATTGTAAATATAATCCATTGACCGTTATTAATAAAGTGTGATTATTGT
>JBBPDI010065543.1:0-19273 GCA_037974545.1 Cucumis variabilis
TGTGATTGTTAGTGAATGCATGATTGCTTATATAAAAGAATGAATGCATGGATGCCTTTTCTTAGCTAGTCTTTTTTATTGCTTAACTAGGACATGGCTATGATGCACTTGTCTAAATCTTGCCTAGGTAGATTTTTGAAAATGGTAGGAAAGCTTTTTAGAAGTTGAAGAGGACCATAAGTTTCTTGTCCAATTAAACCATAAATTAAGAGTCTTTTGTCTAACCAAAACCAAATACTCCTTAGGAGAAAAGAAGTGAGTTTCTAGATTTCAGAATACTTTTGACATGCTTCTGGATTTCAAAAAGAGGACATTTTAATGGATCTAGCTACTAGGTTTTACTGATACATTTTCTTGGTGGTTTGAGGGATGAGTATTTAGAGTTGTGGAGGTGGATAAGTAACATAGTTTTTAGAAGTTTTAGAGGTATGGAGGTGTGGAGAGGGATTCCTATCCTAGTAAAAGTATTTTGGAGGAATGGGTGTGAGGGTGTACTGATATACGCATTGGATGTGTTTGACACTAGACGTTGACTTTGGGGTGTGTTCTACGACATGGATAATTGGACATTGGTACCGTCGAATTATGACTTCTTGACTTCTAGTGTTGGTTTTAAGCCTTTAGGGGTGGAATAATGTTACGATTTGAGGGTCTAATAGTACTGATAATTGGTGAGTTTGTTTTTGTTAAAGTAAAGAGTGGGTGAGTGGGATCGGGATTAGGTAGATTATGGGAACAATGTATGTAGATTATGGGAACAACGTATGCAGAAAAATGAGCATCAGGAGTGGGGTCGGGAAATGAGTCTGGAGAGGCATTCCCAACACACTAATATGCGGCGTTGAGAGATCCTCACAACTTATTGTTTTTCTATTTGCCAAATAATGCCATTTATTGCCTCAAGAGTTGTCAAATATCTACTGATGCTTTTTACTGCATCAAGAGTTGTGAGGATCTCCTGATGCCGCATACTAGTGTGTCGGGAGATCCACATTTTCTTATAGGGTAAGAAATTAGAAAATGGAACCAATTATTGTTCATGTGTGATGTTCGATGATATATATGCCTACAGTTCAGGTTTGCATTTTGTGATTGCCTTGTTCTTTTTTGTTGTACACAACAATCTGTTTAGTTGAGAAGTTTGATGAATGATAACAATTCATGTTGAACCCGTGAAGGAAAATACATAATTAGAAACTGAATCTAGGAAAACTGATGAATCAGAAAGCAAATTAGATAAAGAATTGAGTGTGTAAGTTTGTTATGTTGTGCGATGATTTTTTACGAGATATTTAAATTTTGATTTATTATTTAGTTTCCTTGCATTTTGTATTATGGATTGGTTTGAAATTTTGAGTTTCTTATTATGATTTGAATTACATGCATTTTGGGTATCAAACTTTGATTAATATTGGTCATCGTCTCAAAATCTAATAACACACAACCCCATAACTCTAATCTCTTACCAGCTTTCCCTCTCCCACATTTTTCTATTCCTCTCTTTTTCTTCTTCTTCTTCTTCTTTTTGAATATTTTGGAATTTCCTTGTTTGATTTCTGCTTTATTATTGCTTTTTTTTCCTTGTTCTTAGTAAATTTGAGGTGATTTACGAAAAATTGATTGTCCGGGAATCAATTTTTCTATATTACCTTAACTATCCTTTTTTATTTTAAATCTTACTTCAATTGAATAATCATTATTATTTTAAATCTAGCATGCATTTTGTATTATGGGTTGTTTTAAAATTTTGAGTTTAATCCTTTTTTCTTCTTTTGATTTTTTGTTAGACAATCACTTTTTAGGATACATTTTTAATCCTTTGATGTGCGATGTCTTTTTAAGAGACATTATTAACTTACATTGTTTTGTATTATGGATTATTTTGAAGTTTTGAATTTCTGCTTTTTCTTTTTTTGATCTTTGTTGTGCGAGATGTCTCTCTTTATGTAATTAATATAGGTTTGTTAATTTTTTTAGTTTGCTTGTATTTTTTTATTACTATTATGGATTATTTTGAAATTTTAAGTTTCTTCTTTTTCTTTTTTGTGATCCTTCGTTGTGTGATGTCCTTTTAGGGGATATTTTTAATTTAGATTTATTATTTGTTTTAGTTTGTGTTTTCATCATGGATTATTTTCTTTTGTCCTTTGTTGTATTATGTATAATTGTTCTGAAATTTTGAGTTTCTTCTTCTTGTTTTGTTATCTGTTTTATGATGTCTTCTTATGAGACTTTTTTTATTAAAATTAATTTTTTTTAGCTTGCTTGCATTTTGTATTATGGATTGTTCTAACATTTTGAGTTTATTCTTTTTCTTTGTTTGTTTGGTCATTTTTTGTTGTGTTGCCCTTTCAGAAAACATTTTTAATTTAGATTTGTTATATTTTTAGCTTGCTTTGCATTTTGTGTTATGGATTGTTTTTTAAAATTTTGAGGTTTCTTTTTCTATTTTTGGTCATTTCTTGTGCGATATTTTTTAATGAATGATACATTTTTAGTTTAGATTTGTTGTCTAGGTGCATTCATTATTGATTGTTTTGAATTTTTTATTTTCTTCTTTATTTTTTGGGTTCTTTGTGTGTGATGTCTTTTTATGAGATCTTTTTAAGTGGAATTTACTTAAATAGAAGAAAATGAAAAGTATTTACGTGCTATAAAAAAATGGATACTTTGAACTAATTTTGCTATAGGTCGTAAATAGTTTGTCCATTACTTTTTAAAAAAGTTTCCCTTTTAATTTAGATTTATTATCCTTTAGCTTCCTCGCATTTTGGGTTTGATTTGAAATTGTGAGTTTTTCTTTTCTTCTTTTGGTCTTTTGTTGTATGATGTCTTTTTATGATCCATTTTTTTTCTTCTTTTTCTTTTTCTTGAAATTTTTGTGCGACTTCTTTTTATGAGACATTTTAATTTAGATTTATTCTTTTAACTTGTATTTTGTATTAGGAATTGTTATGATATTTTTACTTTTGGTATTCTCTTTTCATTGTGAGGTTTCTTTGGTTTAGTTTTATTGTTATTGTGTTAGTTATTTATGGCACTAATTTTTTTAGAATTGTACATGACTTTTATATATATATATATATATTCGTCTCTAAATTTCCTTTGTTTAGCATAGATAATATTCTCTTGACCAACTATCGATTATATTTTTTTCTTTTTTATTCTGTCTTATTTTAATTTCTTTAATCATTTTCATGCATTTTCATTCTATTCGTTTGGTATTTTGATTTCATTCATTTTTTTTTTATTTTAAGGGCTCTACAACCTGGGAAGTCAATAAATGCTAAAGAATCTTTGTCCAACATTTTCATATGTGTCTTTTATATATATATATTCAAATTATATGTATATATAAAAATAAAATAAAAATAACTGTTTTTCTTTTTAATTTGTAATTTGAAATAGATAAAGTAGCTCTTCTTTAGTTATATTATTATCTTTGTTGGTATCGTTTTTATATCAGCATCTTTTCAGATCTTGGTGTGATTAATTTTTATTCTTCAACTAATCACACTTTTTTTAAAATTTCTGTTTTCATTATAATATTTTTAAGTTGGAACCAAGTGATGCAGAAAAAATTAAGACCATACGATCATGTCTAGTTATTAGTTGGTAATTGAATTTAATCAAACCCTTTAACTGGTTTACTTAATTAAAATTTTCTTATGATTTGAAACACATGCATATTGGGTATCTAATTTTGATTAATATTGGACATCCTCTCAGATCTAATATACAACGTCGTATTCAATCTTACGAGCTTTCCCTTTTTCAGGTTTTTCTATTCTTTTTTTTTTTTTTCTTTTTAAATATTTTGGAATTTTACTTGTTTTATTTCTAGACATTATTGTTTTTTTTTTCCTTTATCATTTATTTTAGAGTGTTCTTAGTAAATTTGTGTTGATTTAAGAACAATTTGTTGTTTGAAAACCCTGAACCTCAAACCTTGAAATTCCAAAACCTCAAACGGACCCTTGTCCCCTGTACCCTGAATCGCAAACCTTTAAACCCTTAAACTCTAAACCTAACCCCTCAAATTAAAATGCTTTTTTCCCCCCATTTTAGGTTATGGGCTCAAGCTCCCCTCAATTGAAAATGAAAAAAGAATACCTCTAACTTATAATGGAAAATTGTAAAAAAAAAAAAAAAAAAAAAAAGAATTTTGGAAAATTTTTATTAGATATCAGGAGAGCCAAGCTGGTTAGGTCAGAATACGTTGGGTTCCTCCGATATCAGACCTTCCATGGGAAATCCTTCACTTTCAGGCAAAGCCACCCCTAAACCACGTAAAAAGTAGGAGAGCCAAGCTGGTTAGGTCAAAATACGTCGGGTTTCTCCGGTACCAAAGCTTTCGTAGGGAACCCTTCACTTTCGGCCAAAGCCACCCCTAAATCTTATAGACATTAGCCGAGCCAAGCCGAATAAGTCATAATGCGCCAGGTTCCTCCGCTATCAGAGTTTTCGTGGGAAACCCTTTACTTTCGATCGAAGCCACCCCTAAACCACGTAGAAAGCAGAAGAGCAAAGTCAGTTAGGTTAAAATGCATCGGGTTCCTCCGGTATCAGAGCTTTTGTTAGAAACCCTTCACTTTCTGTCGAAGCCACGCCTAAATCACGTAGAACGTAAGAGAGCCAAGTTGGTTAGGTAAGAATGTGTCGGGTTCTTCCGGTATCAAAGCTTCCGTAGGGAACCATTCACTTTCGACCAAAGCCACCTCTAAATCCTTTAGACAGCAGGAGAGCCAAGCCGGATAGGTCAGAATGCATCGGGTTCCTCCAGTATCAGAGCTTTTGTTGGGAACCCTTCACTTTCTGTCGAAGCCACGCTTAAACCACGTAGAACGCAAGAGAGCCAAGCCGGTTCGGTAAGAATGCATTGGATTCCTTCAGTATCAAAGCTTTCATAGGGAACCCTTCACTTTCGGTCGAAGCCACCCCTACACCACGTAGAAAGTAGGAGTGTCAAGCCAATTGGGTCAGAATTCGTCGGGTTCCTCCGATATTAGAGCTTTCATGGGGAACCTTTCATTTTTTATCGAAGCCACACCTAAACCCCATAGACAGTAGGAGAGCCAAGTCGGTTAGGTCAAAATGTGTTGGATTCTTCCAGTATCAGAGCTTTCATGGGCAACCCTTCACTCTTGGCCTAAGCACACCTAATCCCTGTAGCGATTAGGATAGCCAAGCTAGTTAAGTCAGAATGCGTTGGATTCCTCCAATACCAGAGCATTCGTGGGGAACCTTTGACTTTTGGACGAACCCACACCTAAACCCCGTAGAAAGCAGGAGAGCCAAGCCGGTTAGGTTAGAATGCGTCGGGTTCCTCCGATATTAGAGCTTTCATTGGAAATCCTTCACTTTTGATCGAAGTCAAACCTAAACCACGTAGAAAGACAAAGAGCCAAGTCGGTTAGGCCAGAATGCGTTGAGTTCCTCTAATATTAGAGCTTTCGTTGGAAACACTTCACTTGCGGTTGAAGCCACCCCTAAACCACGTTGAAAGTAGGAGAGTTAAGTTGTATAGGCCAGAATTTGTCGGGTTCCTCTGGTATAAGGCTTTCATTGGGAATCCTTCTTTTTCGATCGAAGCCACCCCTAAACCATGTAGAAAGTAGGAGAGCCAAGTCGGTTAGGTCAAAATACGTCGGGTTCCTATGTTATCAGAACTTTCATTGGGAATCCTTCACTTTCAGACGAAGCCACACCTAAACCCCGTAGAGATCAGGAGAGCCAAGCTGGTTAGGTCAAAATGCATCAAGTTCCTCCGATATCAGAGCTTTCATGGGGAATCTATCACTTTCGGCCGAAGCCACCCATAAACCCCGTAGACAACAGGAGAGCCACGTCTAAACCACGTGGAAAGTAGGAGAGCCAAGCAGGTTAGGCCAGAATACGTCGGGTTCCTCCAGTATTAGGGCTTTCGTTGGAAACCCTTCACTTTCTATCGAAGCCATGCTTAAACCACGTAGAACGCAGAGAGCCAAGTTGGTTAGGTTAGAATATGTCGGGTTCCTTTGGTATCAGAGCTTTCGTGGAAACCCTTCACTTTCGGTCGAATCCACCCCTACACCACATAGAAAGTATGAGAGCCAAGCCAGTAAGGTCAGAATGTGTCGGGTTCCTCTGACATCAGAGCTTTCGTGGGGAACCCTTCACTTTTGGCCGAAGCCACCCTAAACCACGTAGAAAGCAGGAGAGCTAAGCCGGTTAGCTTAGAATGTGTTAGGCTCCTTCGATATTAGAGCTTTCGTGGGGAACCCTTCACTTTCGACCGAAGTCACCCCTAAACCATGTAGAAAGCAGGAGAGCCAAGCTGGTTAGGTTAGAATGCATTGGGTTCCTCTGGTATCAGAGCTTTCATAGGGAACCTTTCACTTTGGGCCAAAGCCACACCTAAACCTCGTAGAAAGCAGGAGAGCCAAGTTGGTTAGGTAAGAATGCATCGAGTTCCTCTGGTATGAGAGCTTTTGTGGGAAATCCTCACTTCTGACCAAAGCCACCCCTAAACCACGTAGAAAGCAGGAGAGCCAAGCTGATTAGGCCAGAATACGTTAGGTTCCTCCAGTATCAGAGCTTTCCTGGAGAACCCTTCACTTTTAGCCGAAGCCACCCCAAAACCATGTAGAAAGTAGAAGAGCCAAGTCGGTTAGGTTAGAATGCATCGGGTTCCTCTGATATTAGAGCTTTCGTGGAGAACCCTTTACTTTCGATCGAAGCCACCCCTGAACCATGTAGAAAGCAGGAAAGCCGATTCGGTAGGTCAGAATGCATTGGGTTCCTCCTATATCAGAGCTTTGTGGGAAACCTTTCACTTTCAGTCAAAACCACACCTAAACCCCGTAGAGATAAGGAGAGTCAAGCTAGGTTAGGTCAGAATGTGTTGGGTTCCCTGGTACCAGAGCTTCATTTACTTGAACTCTCTCCTTAAATTTGCAACTTTGTGATTAATTATGTCTTTTGATTTGATTTTGTTGCATACATAGCACACTAAGATGACCTTTCCGCTTTAACACACTTTAGCCTTCGTCGAAAATGGTGTAGGAACTTTAGTTGAACCTTGCTGAAACTTTTGTTAGTTAAACAATTGAAAGCATATTTTTATTTTACAATAATAGTAACCATATATATATACACATAATAAGAAAATGTTTTGCTTATTCTTGCCTCTTGAATTCATATTTTCTTAAGTAGTACCATATAGAATAGAAAATATAAAAAGATTGCATGCTCTCTTTTCCTCTTCTTGCTTATAGTTTTGCATGATCTTCACTCTTCTTGGTTTTTGATGCATGCCTTCTCCTCTAAATAACATAGAAAACTTTGAAGACATGTAGGATTAATATAAAGAAGATTAAGAAAAGATAGGAGAGAAAGAAACTTTAAAGAAAATACTTTAGGCTCAAACATTCCTCAAGAAGATCCACCCTTAGAACCCCAAACTTAAAACCGAAACTCAAAACTGAACCCCGAACCTCAACCTACGAACTCCCAAACCCCCAACCCCAAAACTCCTAAACCCAAAACCCCGAAACCTGAAACCCCTAACTCCAAACCCTCCACCCCGAAGCCCAAAATCGCGAACCCCAAACCAATTCATGAACCCTAAACCCCAAAACGTGAAATCCTAAACCCTAAACTGCAATTCAAAAGCCAAATTCGAAACACCAAACACGTCCTAAACCCCGAAATTAAAAACCAAAAACCCCAAACCCCAAACCCTAAACCCAGGACCTCAAATCGTGAAATCCCAGACCTCGAACCAACCCATACACCCTAAACCCCTAACACCAAAATCCCAAACCTTAAGCCCTAAACTATTCCCAAAGCCCAAAGTCGTAAACCCTAACCCCCAAACACCAAACCCCCACTCCAAACTCATAGACCCCAAAACATTAATCCCTAAACCATAAACTATAAACCCTAACCCCGATACCCTAATTTCGATACCCCAAACCTTGAACTCTAAACTTCGAAACCTTGAAATTTTGAGCCTCAAAACCCTAAAACCTTGAAACCCGAAACCTTTAAACTCAACCCCCAAACCTAAACTGATAAACCCTTAAACCTTAATTCCTAAATTGTAATCCTTAAACCCTAAACCCCAAAACATTGAACGCTAAACTTTAAACTCCGAACCTCGAAACCCCAAAACTCCAAACCCTAAAACCCCTAAACCTCGAAACCAAAAACCCCTAAACCCAAACCCCAAACCCCCAAACCCTTAAACTCCTAAACCTGAAACCCCTAACTCCAAACCCTCCACACCGAAGCTTGCCGTTAATTTTTTTGGTTGTTATTTATCTTAAGTTTGAGGTTGGAAATTTAGTGTTGGAGTTAATGTTATTTTGAAGTTAAATTTTCCTTAGTGGTTTATCAAAATGATTGTTTCATAAGTTAAGTTTGGATCTCATTGATTATTTCAAGTGACAACAATGTTATTTTGAAGTTAAGTTGTCCCAAAAAATCTTTTTTTTTTTTGCCAACTTTTTAGTGTAGTCTGAGTGCTCTTGTTCCTTTTCCTTTGGGTTTCGTTGTTTTCTTTCTGATAGAAAAACAAATAGTAGTGGTAGCTTTTTCTTTCTTTATTTGACAGCCACGCCTTTAGAATCAGCAGAAAGGAAATTAGAGTTTGGATCCCTATTTCTTTGGAAGGGTTCTCGAACAAATTTTTCTTTCAGTGTTTGGTTGATCCTTCTCCTTTAGGTGTTTCAGTCTTGTTGGTGCTCTGGAGGATTAAAGTCTCTACCATAAACAAAATGTTGCTATCCAATAAGAGTCATTTGTGATTTCCATGTATGTAATTTGTATTATTTTTCATTTTGCATGAGTAACAACATTGAGTTGTGGCAAATGACATTTATGATTTATGCACATAGTAGCAAGGGTTTGTAGGATTGAGTATAAATTATAACCAATATAACTAAATTTTGGTAGTTCATATCCTTGTTTTCTCAATTTGTGGCTATGAGTTGTTACAACGTAAAAAGCTTATTTTGGTGAGATTTAGATCGCCACACTATTAAACTCAATTGAGCTAAGGTTTTTTACAGTTGAAAAGGAGTATATAAGGAGTCAAACATATTCTCTTGAAGGGACATTGTCCTCTGATTTGTGCATAGTTCTACTTTCTTAAGTAACTTCGATATGTTATTGACTGTTATTTCATTCTCATCGTGATTTTCCTTCCACCATTGTTTATTTTGTGTATGTTGTGTTCTTTTTTCTTTTATGTATAGGAAAAAAATAAGTACATTCCCCTGAATAAGTAAATACTTAAAAAAAACAATAGAACTCTTGACTCACTAATATGCGACGTCGAGAGATCCTCACAACTTTCGACGCCATTTATTGCATCAAGAGTTGTCAAATATCTCCAAACGTTGTTTACTGCATCATGAGTTGTGAGGATCTCCTGATGTCGCATGTTAGTGTGTTGGAAATGCCTCTCCTGACTTATTTCTCCCTACCTCGCTCTCGATGCTCATTTTTACATCGGGAGATCCTTTTCCAACCCTTTTGCGCATCGGGAGATCCACATTTTCTTATAGTGTAAGAAATTAGAAAATGGAACCAATTATTGTTTATATGTTGTTCGATATATATATGCCTACAGTTCAGGTTTGCATTTTGTGATTGCCTTGTTCTTTTTTGTTGTACACAACAATCTATTTAGTTGGGAAGTTTGATGAATGATAACAATTCATGTTGAACTCGTGAAGGAAAATACATAATTAGGAACTGAAATTAGGAAAACTGATGAATCAGAAAGCAAATTAGATAAAGATTTGAGTGTGTAAGTTTACAATGGAGAGAAGAATGAGATGGAGTCTGAAATGAAACTCTCAGAGGAGGAACCATAAATGGTTCTTGATGATCTGTTAAAATTTAGTTACTGCATAAAGCATTGATGATTCTAAATAAGAGGGTATGAATAACTGCATCCGTGCATTGAGTAATATTTAGTAGATATATTTGAATGTTTCTTACATTACTGCAACATCACAAATCTAATTTGGATGTGAAATGCTTCTCTGAAGATGAAACGTAAATGAAGCTTCCAAATTAGAAAAATCGTTCTTTACATTGTTGCAGCACCACAACTTTCCAGGTTTTTCTATTCTTTTTTTATTATTATTAATATTTTGGAATTTGGCTTGTCTGTATATAATATTGTCGTTTTCCTTTATCATTTATTTTGATTTTGGAGTCTCTAGTAATTATTTGAGTTGACTTAAGAAAAATTGGTTTTCCAAGAATCAATTTTTCTATATTACATTAATTCTACCTTAATAGACACACGTGTGTCTTTTAGTTTCATTTTAGTTGGGTCTTTCTTTTTTATTCTCTTATTTTAACTCTTAATCCACTTGAATAATTATCATTATTATATTAAATCTTGCCAATTCTTCTTAAATAGAATAAAATGGAAAATATTTGTTGTGAGTCATAAATAATTTGTCAATTCTTCTATTTTTAAAATTTTTCTTTTTAATTTAGATTTATTATCTTTTAGCTTCCTTGCATTTTAGATTTCATTTGAAATTGTGAGTTTTGTTTTTCTTCTTTT
Source organism: Cucumis variabilis (assembly GCA_037974545.1). Classification (NCBI taxonomy): domain Eukaryota; kingdom Viridiplantae; phylum Streptophyta; class Magnoliopsida; order Cucurbitales; family Cucurbitaceae; genus Cucumis; species Cucumis variabilis. The sequence goes on from JBBPDI010065543.1 coordinate 10,571, forward strand.
GGTCTTTTGTTGTGTGATGTCTTTTTATGAGATATTTTAATTTATATTTATTCTTTTAACTTACATTTTGTATTATGAATTATTTTAAAATTTAGAGTTTGTTATGATATTTTTACTTTTAGCATTCTCTTTTAAGATTTTTTTTCTTTTCATTGTGAGGTTTCTTTGGTTTAGTTCTATTGTGGTTGTGTTAGTTCTTTATTGCATTAATTTTTATTAGGCTTATAGATAACTTTTTTATATATGTATTTGTCTCGAAATTTCCTTTTTTTAACATAGATACAACTCTCGATTATATTTTTTTTCTTTTTTATTGTCAGTCTTATTTTCATTTCTTTAATCATTTTTGTGCATTTTCATTCAATCCGATTGGTATTTTGATTTCATTCATTTTTTGTATTTTTTTATTTATGAAAATTTTGAATTTAATTATGAAAGTTTTTAAATATTTTGTTAAGAGCTCTACAACCTGGGAAGTCAATAAATGCAAAAGAATCTTCGTCCAACATTTTCCCATGTCTTATATATATATATATTTGTTCCAATTATATGTACATAAATAAATAAAATAAAAATAACTGTTTTTTTGTTTAATTTGTAATTCGAAATAGATGAAGTAGCTATGTTTTAGATATATTATTATCTTTGTTAGTATTGTTTTTATATGAGCATCTTTTCAGATCTTTGTGTGATTGATTTTTATTCTTAAATTAATCGCACTTAGGATTAAAGTCTCTAATGATGCATTACTTTGGATTTGTTGTTCGTGATGTATCCGACGATGTGGTGGTGGCCCAAGCGCTTTCTTCCTGGTTGTGCAGAATCTAAAGTGGCTAAAATCTTGGGTGTGTTGAAAGGATTGCAAGTGGTCGAAGAAAGGCTCGCAAATGTCCTAATCTTAATTTTCCCCTATATCCCTTTCAGCTTGTTGAACAAGAAGAGAGTAAAAGTGAGAGAGCAAGGAGACAGCTGGTGACAGCAACGCCATTAACCGCTTTTTTTTTTGTTTTACTATATTAATCAATGTTGACCAAATTAAGCAATTTTGTTAACCATGTTAAATAATGGGTGATTTGACTAATTAGGGTATTTTTAAAAATAAATCGAGGAAAATAGGTGAATTTGAAACTATTTAGGTAGATGGGGTGATTTTTTTTGTTTTTATTAGAGTGCGTCTATCCATTTTTTTTCTTTCTTTAATTTCACATGAAAATAGGGCAAATCACAACGTGAATGTTCTATCGATTATTATTGTCTAATGATATTATTCCATTATTATTACTTTTTGATGTTTTATTATAGATTATTTCAATAGAGTTACAAATCATTGTGATTAAACTCTAATCCTAACTTCTAGTTTGTTAGTGGATATAACAATTTCATAATTTAAGGGATAGTTAGGATAGATTTATTTTATAGTCTACAACAACTTTTGTAATTCAGTCAAACTTTGGTCTAAATAATGTAATAAATCTTATTGTTTGGATTTTTCTACATTTTTCAATTTCTAAATTAGCTCATTGAAATCTCAAAATTAGAATATGGTGTATTTTTAAACTTCAAGTACCTAACATTTATTTATTTTATTTTATTAGGGGAAGTTATTTGATAATTTAAAGTGCTTTGGTTTTCACAAGTGAAAGATTTATTATACTCTATGAAAGAATTTGATGCTAAAATCAATTTTACAAAAAAAAAAAAAAGTATTAAAGGCTAAGTGTTTGGTCATGTAATGCATAAACCAAATACTTGTGACATTCAAGACAAAATTGAGAAAGAAACAAACATAACTTTCTTTTGGGTTTTTAAATGGTCACTTTTTTTTTGGGTATATGGTTAAATGCATAGATATTTCCTAAATAATAGCAAATTGTGAAATTGTTATCTCCACCAACAAAGTTTGAAGTTAGGGTTAGGGTTTAATTACAATGATTTTGTAACATTATTGAAATAATTTATAATAAAATATCAAAAAGTGATATTTTTTATTTTCTCAAAATGAAATAATTTATAATAAAATATCAAAAAGTGGTTTTGGGTTTCGAGGTTTAGGGGTTTTAGGGTTCGGAGTTTTGGGGTTTCAAGGTTTGGGGTTTCAGGGTTCAAAGTTTAGTGTTCAAGGTTTCAGGGTTAGGGTTTAGGGTTTAGGGATTACGATTTAGGGTTTATGAGTTTGGGGTTGGGGGTTGGCTTTAAGGGTTTTGGGTTTCGAGGTTTAAGGGTTTGGGGCTCAAAGTTTTGAGGTTTGGGGTTCGAAGTTTAGAATTTAGGGTATCGAGGTTAGGGGCTAGGGTTTATAGTTTACGGTTTAGGGGTTTATGAGTTTGGGGTGAGGGGTGAGGGGTGGGGGTGGAGGGTGGGGGGTGGGGGTTTAGTGTTTGAGGGTTTAAGGGTTCGAAGTTTCGGAGCTTCAAAGTTTTGAGGTTCATGTTTCGAGGTTCGAGGTTTGGGGTTTGATTTTTCGAGGTATCAGGGTTAGGGTTTATGGTTTTCGGTTTAGTGTTCATGGGTCGAGTGTTTGGGGGTTTGGGTTTAGGCTTTAGGTTTTCAAGATTTTGGGGTTTGGAGTTTTGGGTTTTGGGTTTTTGAGTTTAGGGGTTCGTGAGTTGAGGGTTGGGGGTTTGGAGATTTGAGGGCTTAGAGCTTGGGGGTTTGTGGGTTAGGGCTCGGGTTCAGGGTTTCGGGTTTGGGTATCAGGTCCGGGTTTTAGTTTTGGGTTTCCATTTAAGGTTTGGGCTTCTAAGGGTGGATGTTCTTAAGGACTGTCTGGCTCTAAAGTATTTTCTTTTAAGTTTCTTTCTTTCCTCTCGCTTCTTAATATTCTTTATGTTAATCCTATGTCTTTAAAAGATGAATATATATATATATAGAACAAAAAGTTTTGCATATTCTTGCCTCTTGAATTCATCTTTTCTTAAATAGTACCATATAGAATAGAAAATATAAAAAGATCGCATGCTCTCTTTTCCTCTTCTTGCTTATAGTTTTGTATGATCTTCACTCTTCTTGGTTTTTTATGCATGTCTTATCCTCTAAATAACATAGAAAAGTTGACATGTGGGATTAATATAAAGAAGATTAACAAAAGAGAGGAAAGAAAGAAACTTTAAAGAAAATACTTTAGGCTCAAACATTCCTCAAGAAGATCCATCCTTAGAACCTCAAACCTGAAATCGACACTCGAAACTAAACCTCGAACCTCAAAACCAAACCCGAAACCCCAACCCATGAACCCCTAACCCCCAACCCGCCAAACCCCCAACCCCCTAAACTTCTAAACCCAAACCCCCGAAACTTGAAACCCCTAACCCCAAACCCTCCACCCCGAAGCCTGAAATTGTTGTCCCTGAACTGATCCATGAACCCTAAACCGTAAACCCTAAACACCTAAACCCCTAAACCCTAACCTCTAACCCCTAAACTCTAAACCGCAAACTGAGAGTCGAATCCAAAAACTCTAACCCGAACCCCCAACCCAAAAATCCCTCTCATAAACCCTAAACCCCAAAATCCAAAACCCCAAACCCTCCACCCCGGACCATGAAATCTTAGACCCCGAACCGACCCATGGACCCTAAAACCCTAACATCAAAATCCTAAACCTTAAACTCTAAACCAAGTCACCAAACCCCAAATCCTGAACCCCGAACCCCAATTCATGGAAGAAACAATTCATAAGAAGAAGAAAATCATAAACAATAACTCTGGATTAAGACAAGAAATTGTAAAAAGTCTAAAAATTAAATACGAATCAAACACAAGAAAAGATCGAACCATAAAATCAAAAAGTTGAACACACAAACTTGATCGTTCATGCATGAAGTCGTTGCTGGAAAAAGTGACAAAATTGTTTCTTCTCTTTTCTTTTGACAACTATATTCAGCAGAATAGAAAAACTTCATTTTTGAAGATTTGCAACCATGTACATAAGGAAAAAATTATATAGAAAAGGTAAGCTTTAATAAAATAAAATAAGGAAATTTTTTATTAAGGAAAAAATACGTAAGAAGTAAATTTTCAATAATTAAGAGGAAAAGAAAATTTTCTAGATGGAAAGAAAACATAGAAATGGAAAATTTCAGTAAGAGAGAAATATTATTTTCTAAACGAAAAAAACAATAGATATGGAAAATTTCAATAAAGAAAAATAGAAAAATAGGAGGGGGAAAATTGTAAAGAAAAATTTGAATAACAAAAGTGTATTTTTAGGAAAAACAAACAAAAAAAGAAAACGACATATATTGTTCAAGAATTATGAGAATGAATTAAACCTAAACAGAAGTAAAATGAAAAAAAAATTATAAGATAAACCGAGATCTTCTTCAAAAGGAAGACAAATATATGAAAAATAAAAAAATATTGAAAAGTGTGCAAAACAAGGTTTGGAGAATCATTTACCTTGGAAACTTAATTTTCCTTACACATGAGATAAGAGGATAATTATCATTGAGAATTTGAAGAGATCAAATTTTATTTTGTGGAGTTTCATGCAAATATATTATTTATAAATAAAAGAATTTTTTTTAGTTTTAATTTTATATTATTTGTATAATTTAGTAAATAATCATTTCAACTTATTAATTTACCATGTATTTATATCAAGTGATTTTAAAACATTAAAATTATGAATAATTTTAAAAAATAATGTAATGCATGGAATTATGTCATTTTGTGGCTCCATACACAGATAACTTGAAATCATCATCTTGGAAACCATACAGGATATGAAGATAATTATTGAGAAGTGTGTAAGAGTGATTGTTATTATAAAAAAAATGTTTAAGAAATAGGTAAGGAAGAGTTTTTTATTTTCTAAGATTATTTACTTTTTAATTGTAATTTAAAAATGTCTAATAAAAAAATAGTGTAAATGGTGATTTCTAAAAAAATATTTTTTCTATAATTTTGTTTTTTAAACTTTTATTTTGGTCTTTTTAAATTTTATACTATTTATATGTCATATAAAACTATATTTCAAATATCATACTCTTTCAATATAGGTATCACCATATATTTATAACTTTAATTTTTTCATATCGTTTTAAGAAGACTATACCATTAAATCATATGGGTAAAACAACACTTATGAAAGAAAAAAAATTATGATGAAATTAGCAACATTTTATTAACGGAAAACATGAATATTCATAAAAAAAGATTAGAGTTAAGGGAAACAAAAAAAACAAAGCATTAATACCGTTAATGTTAAGTTAATTTTTTCGATTGTATGATCTAATATACTATTTTAAATTATATATATTGAATATTGTAAAAATAAAATAGTTAGTTTAAAAAATAAGCTATTTAAACTACATACATATATATTGAATATTGTAATTCAAAATTTTAATATTTTATAATTTGCATATTATTTTGTTTTTAGAAAGTATGGATGGTAAGGAAAAAAAACATATTCTACACTTTCATAAGAAGAAAGGAGAAAAACAATTGAATCGTCCATTCAATCAAGAAAAAAAAAAGATAACTCGAAGAAAGTGACAAGCAAAGTAGTAGTAAAAGAAAAGATGATTTTAGTAAAGTCGCACAAGCTACAACAAATGAAATCCTAGGTAATATTTTATTATTATATTACACCTTAAATTTCATACACCCACACATATATATATATTTTCTAATGTGCTAACTAATTCACATCGTTTGATTTTCAATAGGATCAGAAGCTTTAGAACACCTGTTTCACTCTCTTATACACAAGCTTAAAAAGATACGATCATGTACATTTTGTAAGGGAATAAAATTTGAGCACAAGACTCCAACATTTTGTTGCTTCAATAGTCAGGTATAATTTTCAAATAATGAAATATTCTATTAAACATTTTGAGTTAGTAAATGCATTCATTTGTAATAATAAATTTAAACAAACCATCCAGGTTCATCTTGCTGAAACAACAGTACATAAACACCTTGCTCATTTGTTCACAACACAATCTGAAGACGAAGTTTTATTTAGGAAGAATATTCGAGCTTATAATAGTATTTTCTCTTTCATGTCATTTGGGGTCAATTTAGATAAAGATCTAGCTTCTTCACATAAAGGAGTCTACACATTTAGAGTACAAGGACAAATATATCACGACCTAATTCCAAGTTTATTGCCAGATGAGAAGCCAATATTCTTTCAACTATACTTTTATGATATCGTGAATGAAATTCAAAATCGTATGGAAAGATCAATAGATGTTGGATTGAGCGAAAGTCTTACTCAAAAGTTGACAAAAGTTTTAAAAGACAATTCATATGCCAAATTTTTTAGAAGTTTAAAAGATCTCCAATCTATTGAAGATGCTCATATTCATCTTGCAACAAATGTTCAAGTTGATCAATGTGTCTATAATCTACCTAGAGTGGATCAAGTAGCGGCTATTTGGATTAAAGGAAACAATAACAACATTCAATTTAAAAGAGATATAGTGGTACATGCTCATTTAGGAAAATGCCACAGAATACAACATTATTTTAGTTGTTATGATTCACTTCAATATCTTTTACTATTACCAAATGGAGAGGCTGGTTGGCAACAAGACATTAAAAGAAATGTGAAGCAAAATCATGACGCTGAGTCAAATAAGATGTTAACAGAAGGAACATCAAATATTAAAAAAATCAACAACATTGAAGATATAATAAATAATAAAAATCAAGTTTCGTTCGCTTTGTCATTATGATTTTTTAAGAATTTATATGTACTTTAATTTTTTGTGAGCATAATATTCATATTACATATAATTTCTTGATTCAACAATTTTGTAGGAATTTCAAAACGTCGATTGCCCACAGTTTCGTGTAGAGAATATTATTGTTTTAAGCTGCAAATACGACCATCTACTAAATCAATATTGCTTCTAGCCGGAAGACTATTCCAACAATAGGTTGTTGATATGTACATAAAGCTTGAAACAACGAGGCTTGATTTCTATAAAACACAACAATCACAAATTCATTTGGAGTTGTATCAAGGGATTGTTGATGTTGTAAATGCAGGAGAAACGAGGAGAGACAAGGTTGGAAAATGTGTTGCTCTACCTTCAACTTTTATTGGTGGTCCTAGAGACATGCGACGTCGATATTTAGATTGAATGGCCTTAGTACAACATTATGGGAAGTAAGATCTTTTCATAACAATGACTTGCAATTCTGAATGGAAGCAAATAAGAGAAGAATTTATGGAAGGACAACAATCTCACAATAGGCTATATCTATCTTCAAGAGTATTTAGAGGAAAGTTAATAGACTTAAAAGACCAAATTGTCCACAAGAAAATCTTCGGAAAAGTTGCAGCGTTCGTATATGTGATTGAATTTAAAAAATGAGGTCTTCCACACCTGCACATGTTGGTAATATTGAAAAGGGATTTCAAAATCACTAATGCTGACCAATATGATAAATATGTTCGTGCGAAAATTCCAAATATTCAAACAAATCCTGCACTTCATAATGTTGTTGTGAAGTATATGTTGCATGGCCCATGTGGAGAAAATAATAAAAAGTGTCCTTGCATGATCAATGGAAAATATAAATTTCATTATCCTCGACAGTTTTCCTCGAAAACAATGCAAGGAAAGGATGTGTATCCAATATATAGAAGAAGAGACGATAGAACACAAGTATTTATAATAATATTACTTTTTATTGTTTTATATTTATTTCTCTATAATGTCTTTTATAATAGCGTTAATTTCCTTAATTTATTTATTAAAAATATATCTCTTCAATTATATCAGGTATCAATGAGAAAAAAGACTTTTGATAATCGATGGGTCGTGCCTTATAATCCATACCTACTTTTGAGATACAATTGTCACATTAATGTTGAAATATGCTCGAGGTTGAGAGCAGTTAAATACTTATACAAGTATATTTACAAGGGGCATGATAGAGCAGCTGTTTATATATCACATGATGGTGACAATAAATGTATTGATGAAATAAGAGATTATCAAGATGCAAGATGGGTATCGGCTTAAGAAACATTATGGAGAATTTATGATTATAACTGAATGAGATATATTCTCCAGTTATAAACTTGCAACTTCACCTTCCAAATATGCAGTGTGTTTCTTATTGGGAAAATCAAAATTTGAAGAAATTTATTCGTTGGGATCATGTATAAAAAACAATGTTAACAGGGGACTTTCATATGTGTCAAACATATGAAATAGTTCAAAAAAATTTATGCAAAGAGTTTCTTGAACATTATGTATGAGACAAACAACTACGAATTTGGAAGGAGAGGAAAAAAGGAATAGTTGTATCACGCATTGTAGGAGCAAATCCAAGGGAAGGAGAAAGATATTACTTGCATTTGCTATTAAATCATGTCAGGGGACCGACGTCATTTGAGTCTTTATTGATACTCAATGGAAAAAGAGTTCAAACATTCAAAGATTCAGCAAAAGAAAGAGGACTCTTAGAATCTGATGAAAGTGTAACATAATGTTTGGATGAAGTGGCTTCGTTTGAGATGCCTTATACTTTTCGAAGACTTTTTGCAACAATCTTAGTGTATTGTGAACCCATAGATGTTAGAAAACTGTGGGAAAAATATTCTCATGAATTGTTACATGATTATAGAAAAGACGAGCCAGAGAATGTAGAATATCAATTACAACACAGTTTAAAAGATATAAAAGTGTTCCTAGAGTCAATGGGCAAACAAATCACTATCACTATGTATGATTTGCC
>JBBPDI010065546.1:0-19273 GCA_037974545.1 Cucumis variabilis
GATTAACTTACTTATTATGGTTATATCACATGGACACAAATATATCTATAGTGAAGGGAGTGCAACTACGGGACTTTAGTGGAATGACCCATTAGTTAATGAAGGTTGATTAACTTGGTCTAAAAGAGTCTAGCTAGTTAATTTTGGATCGTTGGAGCCTATGATCTATAGGCCTATTAGGTTCCCCAGTTAGCTCACAAGGAATCAACTTAGAATATTATGATGGAATAATTCAAAGAGAGAGAAACTGACAAATATATTTGATATAGTTATCAGTTATAACTTAAGATAGAGCTTCTTGTTTAAATATGATTTAAATATGAATATGTATTCATATTTGGAAGCTCGAAATTGATAAAAAAGATCAAAGATGTAAAAAGTCAAAATGTTGACTTTTGACTTTGAAAAATCAAATTTTGACCGACTTTATATTCAAATGTGATTTGAATTTGGAAAAATGAATGAGGATTCATACTCGAGAGGTTGAAATTAGTCAAGAAGAATAAAAGGGTAAGAAGTCAAAATGTTGACTTTTGACTTTTTAAATGTCAAATGACAATTTTACCCTTAGATGAACATTGCATGTAATTAACACATGGCTTCATGCATGTGAGACACCTACTTGGTGATATACCAAGTGTGGAGAGTGGAAGCTCACTACATGAAAATTTTGCATGTAGTTTGCTTATAAAAGGAATGGATTGGAAATGAAAAAAGGATGAATTTTTAAGTGTTGATTTTGGTTAAGAAATTGATTTTGTAATTTGGAATTACAAAAATCAAAACCAAATTTCCTTTTTCTCTCCAAAAGTTCTCCACAAGTTCTTCCTCCTAAATCCATCTCTCCCTATTTTCTCTACCCTTTGAGTCCCACAGCTCGGTTCTAAGTCTAAAGAATAGTGGGTCAACACTAGTGGTAGTCCCGATTTTGATTTGGAGAGGAGATCGTGAAGAGCACGGGAGAAGATTACAATAATAGAAAAGCATCAAAGGTGAGTTTTTCTATTAACCCTATTTTGTTTCTTTTAGTGGATGTAATGCATGTTGATCACTAAAGTGTTTAGTTGTAATTAGAGTAAAATTCGATCATAATTCTGCTGCGCATACATACAATCTTCCAATATACACATACATATATACATAAGTTACACATACAACTTACAAATATATACATATACAATTTACTATTTACGCATACATATTACACACATATATATACCATAAACATACAAACCCTAAACCCTATGCATACAATATACATATATTAATCCATAATCTTTAAACCTTAAACATACATACAATTTACAATATACAAATACATACAATAATACACACTTTCTAAACCTTAAACATATAATATACATACAATACACATACAACATCCAACATACAAAATGACATTTTTTACCAGTAGGAGGTCGGTGGGCAGCGACAGACGGCGACGGTGGCAATGGATTAACGACGATAAGGACGGCAACAGCTCAATCTCCCTCTCTTTATTTCGTCTTTTGACTTCCCTTACTTATTTGTTTTTTCTCACTGCCTTTCTATGTTCAAGTGAACACAAATAAAAGAAGCAGGGTTCTCGTGATGCACAATGAAAACGTTGCGAGAACAAGCTTCTAACGATGCAGGCACTGACAGCATCGTTAGAAGCCAACTAATATCGGTGCATATTAGAGCTACGTCAGCATTTTCCTGTCAAATCAATCAAAACATCATTTGTCATAGTGACTGAAAGGTCCAACCTTTGCCGACAAGGTCAACAACATTGCCATAAATCATTCATTTTAATAATATATTAAACTTTGTCAACGTCATCGACAACGACATGACCGTTAGAGTGGAAACGCCAACATGAACTTGTAAGGCGTCGTTAGAAGTTATAATATTATTTTTAACTCATGACCTTCAACGATGTCATCATTGTATTGCGTCGCTGGTGACCCTATTGCCAACGTCATTGCAATGGCATCGACAAAACTCGTCTCTTACGACATCCTTTATCCTGACACCTTTTTCTACATCGAGATAACTCCGAATTCTTGTAGTGTGGATGACCCAATCAATTATGCCAAATTTCAAATATGTCTGGAGTCATGAATTTCAAGTTCATTGTTGCATATGTTTCAATTACTCTTCTATGAGTATAATATAATCCATAAGATAAAGCAGGCAACCTTTCTAATATACGTTTTTCATTTGAGACGGTAGATGTAATACAAAGATATTCTATTCCATTCTTGCTATCAGTCTCAATATGATAACCATTGCAATGTATATTTTTAAAACTCAATAGATTTCTATTTGATTGACTAGAGAACAATGCATTATTAATTGTGAATTTTGTTTCTCTAGGCAAAATAATATTTATTTTTCCAAACCCTTCAATCAGGTTTGCAGAACCTGATATTGTATTGACTTTTTTGCTTCCAGCATTGTCAGATTGGAAAAATATTTTTTATTTGTAAGTATTGTGTGTGTGGCTGCACTATGCCAGACGTAGATCTTCTTTGTTTATTTCTAAATCACTCAATGTATGAAAATAGTTTATATTTCTTTATTTAAAGAGAATAATTACAATAAGTAAAAATACTTGTATATTAATAAAAACAAAATATGAAGAAAGATAACAAAACAATAATATTATTCTAGATATGTTCAAAGTAAACAAAAAAAACATTTGTTGTTCCACCAATTGTGTCGATTTTCTCTTTAGGAGTTTCAAAGAAATCTGCCACATCCAAATTAGTCATGTTGGATGGATCGAATATATCATTATCTTGATAGACACAATTGGCTTCAATATTTTTCCCTTTGTTCTTCTCTAGGGAAGCTTGATATAGGCCAACCAACTGTTTCGATGTATGGCAAACACATGACCGATGTCCAGTCACCACATTGATAGCATATTTCTTTATCACATTTTGAATTTTTATTTTGTGGAGCTTTCCCTTTATGATCATCGTTTCAGTGGTTCTTTTGAAATTTGGATTATAAGAACAACCACCACGAAAATAATAATTGTTTTTTGCTCTTCCACGGTCTCTACCTCAATCATGACCACGACCTCGTCCATGATTAAAATCCATAACATTCGCTTCAGGGAATGATGTTCTAGTTGGTCGAGGTTCGTGATTTTTCAATAACTCGTTATTTTGTTTAACAACAAGTAGACATGAGATGAGTTTAAAAGATTTTGTAAACCTTTTTTCTCTATATTGCTGCTACAGGAGCATATACGAGATATGAAAAGTAGAAAATGTCTTTTCTAATATGTGCATAATAGTAATTTTCTCTCTACATAACAACAATTTTGAACTGATTCTGAATAATTCATAATTGTAATCACTTTTTGATTTAAAATCTTGTAGCCTCAAATATATCCAATCATAGCGACCTTGAGGAAGATGAACTAATTTTAAATGATCATACCTTTTTTTCAATTTATTCCACAACGTATAAGGATCTTTCATTGTTAAATATTCTAACTTTAAATCCTCATGAATGTGATGATGAAGAAAAATCATGGCTTTCGCTTTTCCTTGACTGGTCGTTACATTTCCTTCTTTAATTATATTTTTTAGATTCATGGCGTCTAGATGCATTTTAGCATCAAGAACCCACGAAAAATAATTGCACGAGGTACTCATATGATCAAGAATCCACGACATTTCCGTCTTTCATGCATTTTCAAGGTGATAAATTATAAGGAATTAATACCAAAAGCCACATATTGTACGAGGTACTCATATGACGAAACGAATTAAACTCATTTGAAGCTAACCTTAAACGAACATTTTGTGAATCTGAAGCAAAATCAGAAAATTCATAACCAAAATGCTTTCATCCCTCTGCATTAGTTGGATGTCTCAACACATCCTCTATTTCAACTCGTTTATCCTTATGTCATCTCATATCAAATGAGCCTTCTTGCGATACAAACAAGCATTGTAATCTTCAAACAAGCATTGTAACTGTCAAAGGAACGTTTTAACAGTTTCAATAACATATCGAAGGACTTGTTACTCCAACCGTTGAGAATCTTTATATGCATCATCTTAACAAAAAAATTCAGAGAGGAAAATTATGTACAATCAGGGTATAGATCACTACGTGCTTCATTCAATAAGTTCTAAAATATGTTTGTTATCTCTTGTTCTATATCTACCTGACTATTAAACAGCATGTCATTCTCCAAACGTTCCTTTGTTCCTCGTGTTCAATCAGAGCTTGCAAATCATGAAACATATTCAACATTTCATTTTCTTTAGTAAAATGGTTACTGCTAGTTCCTTCATCAAAAAGGTTACTACTGCTAGTTCCTTCATCAAATCTTTGTATACCTCTATGCAAGTTCACAGAATCTCCATGATACACTCAATCTGTATAGGAGGGAGATATTCCAATTGTTAATAGATGTCTCTTTACACCTTCTAATGAGTCTCAAATTAAGTCCATACGTTTCTTGCATGGACACTTTGTTCCTCCGTAATTATCGACGTGATACTTTGCTAGCTCTAAAAATTGAGAAACTCCCTCTCTGTACTCAACTGAGAACTTATTCCTAAGTTTTATCCGACCCTTGTCCATCATTAAAATTCCTAAAACATAAATAGGTTTGATTAGTCTTATATTCCCCTCCCAAATACTCGAACTTACTCCATAAATATTTTATGCCCAATCTCCCAACTTTCACTAAAGTTAATTTTAATACCTATCTAACACTTCCAACATACCTAACACTTTCAACATACTTTACAAGCTACCTAACACCTCAAACTCTATAACTACTAACAAATTAGAAACTAATTTTGACCTAAAAGGCTACCACAATTGCAGGAAAGCCATAAGAAATCAACCACAAATTACTTCAATCGTGTACAAGCTATATAACTTTCCAACAAACAAAACTAATGACAAATAAAAAAACTAAGTTTAACCTAAAGGCGACCATAATTGTAGGATAGCCAAAATAAATCTCAATCTCAAATTAAAGGAATTTAAAAACTATTACAGACCCCAAATTAAATATAACCCCTCCCCCCCCCCCCTCCTCAAATTCAGTAACTGCCCCCCCTCCCCCCTCAAATTCAATATAACACCCCACAAATTATCAAATATTCAACTTGAAATTGAAATTCATATTCAAATTTCAATCTCAAATTCAATATAACCCACAAATATTCAAATTCAAATTGATATTCATATTCAAATTCAAATTCAAATTAAATATCAATCTCAACATCAATCTTAAATCCTAAAAATACTTCAAAGTCAAATTCAATATTAAAACCTAAAACTAATTCAAAATCTAAATCCTAAAGCTATTTCAAAATCTAAATTCTAAAACTAATTTGAAATATAAACCTAAGAACAATAACTAACTAAACAACTTATGAGAATGAAGAGCAACGACGGTGAGAGGACGACGAACGACGAGACAGGGACGACGGCAAGTGACAGCAAGTGACGACATGGTGTTCTCTCCTTCTCAGGCTCTCTTCAACTCTTTCGGCGTTCTCTTTCATATTTGTGAATTACAGAACTGAAAACCCGTTTTTATTAGGAAGATCCCGACGCACAACAAAAATGTCGAAAGAACCTCATATTTCCTGACGTATTGAACGTTGACATCAAGGAAGGTGATACCTATTCCTAACATTTCACTTATGATGTCGAAAATAGGTATCCCCTTCCCCGACATCACCTGCATGGTGTCAGAAAATAAAATATTTATTTAATCATTTCTTTTTCCCTGACGTGGTCAATGTGGATGTAGGGAATGCACGTTCTCGACGTTTGTATAACTTGCATCGGGGAAAATGAAAAGAATTAAATTAATTTCTCTTTTCCCTGACATGGGCAATATGATGTCGAGAATGTGGGTACTGCATTGGGAAAAATTTAAACTTTAAATATTAATTTCTCATTCCTTTATGTGTTATATCATGGCGTCGATACTATTCATCTAGGCCATCGCATAATTTACGATGTTGGGGGAGTCTTTTTTTTTATATGCTTTTCATCGATGCCTTTTATGTGTTAAGATAATTCTGATTTCTTGTAGTTACATCTCGCCCCAAAATCATTTCATGCGATTCAGGAAAGGTGTGTCGCCTAGACACCTGATGCGTATCTCATCGTGAAATAGCACGCTGAACAACTAGTGAGTGGAAAAAAGCTTTAACTATCACTTAACATGCCTCAAACTTAACTTTTATAAACACAATACAGCAAAATAATAACAAACACTCCTATTTATTAACTTAACAACTTGCAATCTAATTACAGTACAAGCTTTCTTTACAACAAGCTTTAAACATCAACTTATTGGCTTAGCAGTAATAAGCTTAACACTCAGGGATTCACAATCTGTAACACCCAATAAAATTAAGGTATTTTTTTATTTAAATATCTTGGTTAAATTTTTATGTTGGGTGTTATTTTAGATGTTTGTGGAAGATTTTTTTTTATTATTAATTATTGGATTTGGTAAAATTCAATTCATGAGATTTAAGAATTTTAATTAATTATTATAATGTATATGTATAATTAATTAAGTTATGGAAGATAAGAATAGTTATATTATTGAAAGATAAGAATAGTTATATTATTGGAAAATAAGAATAATTATATTATTGGGGATAATATAATTATTTAGGAAGATATGCTATTAAGGTATTATATTTAAATTTTGGAAATAATAATAATTATATTAAAGGTCATGTAATTATTAAATTGGTATATTTTATTTTTGGGATGATAAAAAAGAGGAAAAGATGATTAAATGGATAATTAATGAAGAGAGAAGGTTAGATTTTGGAAGAGAAAAAGGGAAAAGTGAGATTTTTTGGAAAGGATAAATAATAATAATGATATTATTATTATTATTTATTTAAATAGGCTCCCTTGATCCTTGTGCACCATTAACTCACCATTATTCATCATCTTCTCCAAAGAAAATCCTAGCCCAACGCCACCCTTCTTCTCCATCTCCAATCACTGTTGATATCTGTCGCCACCACAGACCGTTGTTCACCATCGTCCAAGCAGGTGAAGTCGCTCGTCGCATATTCACTCTCTTCGTTTAACATAGTGAAGCTAAAACGTATTTACCTCACCATCGGTTGTGACGCTCTTCATCCATTGGTCATCGTTGATCGTTGTCCTCTCTCCATCTCTCAGTTTCAATTGGAGTCAAACGAAGTCCACGCTGCAAGCCTTCAACAAGGTTCGTCTGAGTTGATCCTTCACGCTCGAGCTAGTCCTCCAATTATCAAGTCGTTTATGTCCTCTGAGTCGTAGCGTGTTTCCTTTCACTTCGAGCCGAGTTTGAGCCTCCTTCCCCTAGCCGAGCCGTTTCAGACTTCTTTGGCTAGCCATTTGCTTTTGGAGCCATATTTTAGGAGAATTTTGGTAAGTTCTTGATTGGGTTTGGTACTTTCATCAAATATCTATTTTATCCCAATAATTTAAGTTATGAATTTAAATTGGGATATTTTTTATTGAAGGTTCGGTTGGCTAAGTTTTAATTTGAGGATTTAAGTTATGCAATTTTCCATTCAAGGTTGTGTTGGATTCAATCTTAGTCTTTGGGTTAATTTGGATGTTTAATTAAATAGTTGGGTGATGATTGACAAAATTAATATTTTTAATTTTATTTATATTTAGGACTGAATTAATTAGGAATTGATTGTCGATCAAGGAATGATTGTCTTAGCTATAATCTCCAGTAAGAGATTCACATATTAGACCTTCAACATTAAAGCTTGCATGTATGTTCTTTATTATGCATTAATGTAGCTAAGATGCATAATATAACTATTAGAGATGGCTGTTATAAATGGCTACATAGATGACCGTTATGTATGACGGAGATATGTTATGACCAAGATACATTAAGAATGAGACATGCTATGATTAGATATCCTATGATTGAGATATGTTTGACTGAGCTATGATATTTATGATATGCTATATGTATAGGCTATGGTGTTCTTTTAGTCTTGTCTGTTAGAGTTGTATCATATGGGTATCTCTCGGGACCACCACCTATTTATGCTTGTGTGGCTAGCCTTTATGTGTGATTCGATGGGATCACTTACAGCCTGACTCTCCTTTAGGGTGATTCCTTCTGATTCACCGAGGGTTCAAGTGTGTCCTTACAGGATCACTGGATAGAGTGCATTCAGGAGCACAATAGTTATGCGATACTTTCTTACAGGACACTAATGGAAAGTTAACAGACACGTAGTGGGACTAGTAGTGGGTCCCTTACTGAGTATAAATTTATACTCACTCTTTTCTACGTTTAATTTTTCAGGCAAAGGTAGAGGTAAAGGCAAGCTAACGAATGACAACAAGTGACCATACTTTGCCATAGGGAACAATTTATGTTTTTCCGCATTATTGTTTTCAGTATTTTATTTCAGAACTCATGAGTACTATTAAAAATTTTCTATTTATTTTAAATAGGGCCCGAACTAATACTTTATTTATTATTTTCTTGACATACTTTACTTATATTTTATAAATAAATATTTGAAGTGTTTCTTTTAAAATTTTGGTATTTTCTTCTACTTTAAATAAAAAGTCTTTATTTATTTTAGTGGTAATGACCTCAACTCTGTATAAAAGTTGGGTTGTTACACAATCTATACCTGAAAAGCGATAAAGCATTTGAAAGGTTAAGTCAAAAGGACTTAGTGAGTGATGGTTTTATAAAACATGCATTGAACAACAAATTCTTAAAAGCTTAAATCTTTAACATAAATAAATATCAAACTTGAATTGTTTAACTCAAACTTTCTCATTCAATTATTATACCTCAAAGAATCACTGGAACAAAATCACAACTTATCTACGGATATGCCAGGCATGTGGAAGGATGTGCAGATAGAGTAAAAACTACGGATCTAATCATGTGGATCTTCCCCTAGATGACCACTGAATTGTCCAACGTTATGGATCATTTGTAGAATCACGGGATTGATCTCAAACCTCGCATTCTCACCAAACACAAGATAAGAGATCCTAGGATTGAAGTCATATAGATTTAACGAAGCACATGACATTATAGGTCTGTCTTGATCATGAGCCAAGTAAGTTGGGTTGGCACTTTGGGTAGCTTGGTTGGCGGGGGCTTTTTGGTTATTTTGGTTATTCATTCAGTTTGCTCATTGCCTCCTCTACATCTGTCGTCTATTTCTTCAAACACTTTGTTCTATCTCAGGGTCAAATCTGAACTTTGATTGTTCACCTTCACTCATATACTTGTTCACACACCCTTTGGCTAAAGTATGTGATTAAGTTGAAACAGAACTTCTGCATAAGAGTAGCACACAGATTAAACTCAAAAAAGAAAATCATCAACTCCCTGAGAACGACACCAAAAACTTGTTTGTTTCGTTATGTACATACATTTATTTGTGGATATGTCATGATTAAGCTCTCCTTGAGTGACCTACTAGGTGACTTTAGGATAATGCAATATAAAGAAGCAAATCCTATATACACATTGCTAAACTTCAAATAATATACATGTAATACAAATTTTCTTCTCTATCGCTCAAGTGCAAACGAATAGAGGTTTTCTAGTAAGTCCAGGGTCAAACACAAGAAATTAATGTTCCTATTGAATCTATTGTGTAGCTAAACCTATACGGTATAATCTATACAATGTGAAGAAGAAGACTAATTAACTTTGAATCCTTAGCTTCAAGTGTCCAGTAGCAGAAGAGAGACTAGGTGGTAGATGAAGAACCCTAAGCAAAACCCTTGTAGACGACGATGGTGCCAGAGCTTCAGTGTTGCCGATTGGACAGAGACAACAACGGCATCGTCGTTAGTTGAATGAAGGGCAGTTATGTGAGACGAAACGTGGGTGGAAGAAATATTGGGCGTCTGCTTGATGAAAAGGAATTGAAAGAAAATGAAAGCATGAAATATTTTGTGCAGGATAATTATTTTCTATGTCCCACTTTTTTTTCTTTTCAATAACCCAATTTAAAATGGCTATCCTCAAGGGCTATTAAAAGACCCATTTCTTATAGTGTATGAATAGTATATTTTATTCTAATTATTTACACTAAGATACATTTAGTGGTGCAAGGTGATCATAGTGATGGGGTGAAATGGAAAATAAACTCAATTCGCAGGCATGACATAAAGGAATATTTAATTAACTAATGGTAATGTATTGTGTATTAACATTTTAAAGCGATATAGGGCATCTATTAACTTCATAATTAAGGCGAGCGTCCTTCCGGTGCTTTCGTCATACTTTCTTGGCTTTCAGGATCCAAATGCTTAAAGTTAAGCTATAATTTGTATATAATCAGTTTGTTTGTATTACAAGTAATTTATCCTAATTTAAGGCGCAACCTTTCAATGCTTTCACCACACACGCTAACATTTTTGCAAATTATGCGAAGGATGAACTCACTGATGAGACTGTATTGCTACATTCTCTTTGCCACTTGTTTAGTTAAATATGTGCTTTCACTTGTCAGGCGATTATCATCGACTTAATTGTCTTTATGTCAAATGAACAATGCCTTGACATATCCACGTTTAGCTAAACAAAACTTATAAGACCTACATTCAGATTCTCGAGTATAAATAACACATTGCATTGCTCATAAACTAATTAAATAGATTGAACATGGATTTCAACAGAAAGATGGGAGAATGATAGAAGAACTGCATTATTTTATAAATATAACTTTAGGCTTTTCGGCCATGGAGTACATGTTATAAATTATACAACAAAATCATAAAATGGTACACAGAGAAATGTGTCAACCCTTTGGTTTTCTATACTCTTTAGCTCTGATTTTTGCCTCTTTGCTGAGGAAAAAATTGTATAAGAGAAGAACTCTCTCTCTCTCTCTTTTTGTTCTAAGCTCCCACCTAAAACTTAGAAAAGAAAGAATGGAAGATAGTGAGCTTGCTCTTCGATCCAAAATTGCACACTTTATTCTGAAGTAGAGTCTTCTATTTATAAGCACACTTTTACAGAACATTCCATGCTTCATTAATGCTTCTGATTAAAGTTGCATCAATGTTGCAGAGGTCCATTTGTCCTTTTTCTAACATTCGTGCCAACCAAATTTATCTACGATTGCATCAAATCGCCTAGCTTGTTTGCTCGTCACTTTATGTTGGTTGAACGCGTCTCCTCGCGTGATGTTCTATTGGCAAGCTTTACTTCTTTTTGCCTAATATCCTGCTATAATACATATAACACGCGATAAAATAGTGATAAAGTTCTTTTGTAAGATATGATACACAAGTTAATCAAATTCTCTACTTTTTCCTATGTTTTCTTATATGATAAGGCTTCATTATTTTATGTAAAAGGCTACAATAATAATGAAATACAAGTTATCAAAACAATCACATAAATTTATTTTCATTTTCATAAACAAGCTCTCAATGCCTCATTTTGATAAAACATATAAATCACACATTAGCTTCTATTTATTCCTTTCCACCAAGAACCTGAACCATTCCCATGCAAAGACTTAAAATTCATTTCACCAGTATCAAGCCCATAGACTCGGGATTCACTTCACCAGCACCCTACGTTTAGACATGGGGTTCATTTCACCAGCATCCTTTAGGGAATTTCCCTCATTCATTCTCGTTGCTTAGGTTGTTGACTCAAACGCCCTTACTCATTATGTACACATAATAGTTAACTCATTGATAGAAAGAAGGCTAATGGTTTATTCGATTACAAGTATCACAATCGTCACATAGAAACATTAGTTTAGAAGCTTTCCTTTCAATTAACAACACCAACATCAACGATAATATACAATATGCATTAAACATAAATACAACGTAAGACTAAGAAAGAATGCTTTCAAAACACTTCTTTTAGAAAATCACTCACCAAAATACTTAGTTTTCTTCCTTTCAGAACGTCTAACTTCAGCTCCTTCTTCTCACCTAGTGCTTTTTCAATAAGTCAACACTTCTTAGCAAAATCTCATAATAAAAAATTTTCTTTAATCTTTTCAATCCTACTTATACTAATCCTTTAATTAGATTAGTCATCACTAAGCCTCTCTTAGCTTGCTACCTCTTATTTACACTTTACATGTGTTAGCTTATAACTCATAAGGTCATGCATTAAGCTAAAATCAACACGTACACAGTTGTCAACTCAAGATTAGACATTTTCTTCAAATGCTACACTTTTCCTCACCTAACTTCACTTTGCGTTACAACATCAAAATGCCTAACTCTTTGCATTTAACGTGTACTTCTTCCACGCCTACTAGCGTTATCGCATCATCTAGCTTCAATGTGAACCTCCAAAATGCCCACATCTTCACAAAAAGCCTTCTACTACTTTCCAATCACAATAAAACCCTTCTACTCCAGACTCGAGACTCATAAGTTATACAAAGATTCAGGGTATAGCAAGAGAAAGAGAAATGTTTGAGAAAGATGTTTTAGTTTGAGAATTATGTCTTGCTTTGCTTAAAATGTATTTACTGACATTGATAAGTTTATTATTCATTGATTGTAAAAGCATGTTTTTTTAAAAAAACTAGTTACTTACTAAGCTTTAGCTCACCCTTTCCAAAATTTTTTTTTTTTTACTTTCCATGGAATTTGTACATTGGTTTGTCTTTGTCTATGTAAGACTTATTGAACCTTGTTCATAGTATGGGCTACACTATTTTATCATATAAACTAAAGCTAGTTTCATATTTTTGGTGTATATGTATGCATATCTCATGTTTAGTTTAGGGTTAAGTTTAGTTTCAATTCTAATTCCTAGTTCTAGTAGGGTCAACAAGTATTATTGGGAGAAAGACAGTATCTCTTGGCTTCACATCGTCTCTTGGGCTTAGGGTTTAGGTGGTGAACTTCAACGAATGCAAGGTAATGGTTTATTGGAAAGTTGCATAGGACATATCTACCAAAAGATTAAAATAAATGTCATATACAAATAAGTTCCTTAATAATGATAACATTGATTATTCCAAGAAATAATAACTTGCATTCATTGCATGACTTTGCCTTAATGCTACTCAAATCATATCTTGTGCATATCTTAAAAGTTTCATACATTAAAAACTACGTCTAGCACGATGTTCATAAAACCATTTTTGAACCAAATTACTAATTGATTTAAAAAGTCCAATTACCGATAATTCTCGTGTTTCTTTCAAAGTTGAATTCATACTTTAAGATATATTGATTGTCATCATCGAGTATCTCTTCCTCTTGAAAAATGTCCTAGCCCACCTACATTTGCCAACATCCTCTAACTCATGCTTAATAAATGGAAAAAGATGATCAAGTTGTCTCAAGTAGTAATCAAAGTCCAAAGGTGTATATGCTCTAGCATAACGATGGAAAGAATCTTTGATTGGAAGAGACTTATGGTTCTTTTTAAGATTCTTATACAAATGGAATACACATAACTCATGTTCAGCTGATTCGTACACAACACTGAACCTATTCTCTATACTTTTATGAGCATCGGACAGAATAACAAGGTCATTATGTTCTTCTACAACTTTAAGATTATGAAAAAACCATGACCATGAGAGATCATTCTCTGAATCAATAGCAGAAAATGCAAAAGGCATAATTTAAGAATTACCATCAAAAGTGCAAATAATCATTAGTGTTCTCATGAATTTATTCTTCATGGATGCACTATCAATTGAATTATTGGTAAACAATAATTTTACCAATAATTTCATACATTGATTGAAGCAGCAATAACCATGAAATAATATTTAAACATACCTTCATCTTTTGCTTCTTCAGCAGTAAATGTTTTTGTAGATAGAGAAATTAAAAATGAGCTACTTGGTAACTTAGAATGTATTATATTTGAATTACACCGTATTTTTGAAAACATACCTGAATTTTTTCGAATAAATGCATTCGAGAATGCTGACAACATAGTATATGAGGCCTCCGAAGTACCCCTAATAGAATTCAAAGCAATCTCACGCCCTCTTCAAGCCTTGTCATGGCTTACATTCACTACATGATGCATTTTCATATAATTAATAACATCAAAAGGACGACATGGAGCCTTGTCTTCCATCTTAAAACATGACTTTGTAGACTAAATTACAACCCAAAATGTTCCTTAAATGTGATCATCTGTCACAATGTCAACAACAAACTTGTGGGTATTTGTGAATTTGTGAAATATCCAAATATCACTTTTCTTAAATATTGAAGCACACAAATATCAATCTCAAGACAAATCCTTACACCGAATATCAAACGAGGTACAGTTCAACCTAATTGTACTAAGTTCAAAACTATTGTTAACAACAAGCAAATAAGTAGCTTTTTTAATACATATTTGCATCTAAAAATTGATCCTACTTTAATATAATTTCAACCTAAGACGATTCAAATGCTTCGAAGTCAATAATTCCCGTATCATTATATAAATGTTGAGATTTGAGTAGTTCACTATTCAAATATGTTTACTTTCAGCATCACCAGCTGATATAGAGTCAACAACCACAAATAAATCATTATTGAAAATTTTCGATAAACTAACATAAGCCAAGAAACATATGTATCCTCAACAATCCGAATGATGTTGGAAGTTTTGCAAATCTCAGTAAAACGTCAAACGAGACACAAATAAATTGGAAGATGAAAAAAGTTTACCTTGAATACATTCAACAAATTGTTGAAATGAAGATGCAAATGGAACATAAACCTCAAAGACACAACAATCGTGATACTGTGAAGTTTCAATCCATTTGCCATAAAAAAATAGTCTTTACTCATTGTAAAGTCATAGCAAAAACTTATTAGTTACAATTCTATTATTGTCTTCCAGTTGTATAACACACACAACTTTTTAAAATATATTGCTAAAGGATGTAGTAATAGAAAATAAATCTAAAAGTTAGTTTAATACAACTTCAAAATAATAAAAAACGAATAAGACAAACACACATATTTTTGAAATCTAACTTTGAAAGTACAAATATATATATTGGACGTCTTTTAAAAAATATAACAAAGTGGCAAAATATTTACACGGTATAGAACAATTTCGAAAACGAAAAAAAGCCCACAGGCCCACAATGAAAGATACCAAAAATGTCATGTGATTAATTGCCATCCAGCGCGCATAATATATTTGAGAAATGGTTGTTTAGATTTTGGCTATTCTTTCCTACATGTTCGTTTAGATTTGATCATTTAGATTTGTCTACCCAAATCTAAATAATTTTTTTTTCAAGATTCTTTCGTATAGATTTGGCTATTCTTTGGTACATGATCATTTAGATTTAATGGTTTAAATTTGGGTAGCCAAATCTAAACAATTTTTTTCAAGATTTTTTTTATACATGATTGTTTAGATTTGGTACACAATCGTTGTTTAGATTTGATCATTTAAATTTGGATAGCCAAATCTAAAAGGTTTTTTTTCAAAAAATTTTGGTACATGATCGTTTATATTTGGTACACGATCGTTTAGATTTGATCGTTTAAATTTGGGTAGCCAAATCTCAACAATTTTTTTTAAGATTTTGTGGTACATGATCATTTATATTTGGAACACGATCAAATCTAAACAATCGTTTAAATTTGGCTACCCAAATCTAAACAATTTTTTAAATATTCTTTGGTACATGATCATTGCTCTATTTTTGGTACATGATGGTTTAGATTTAACCATCCAATATCCCAACAATTTTTTTCATGATCATTCGGATTTGACACACGATCTTAAACAACCAAATAATAGTTTGAAAAAAAATAGATATTTTATATTTGATACACGATCTTGAATCAAATAACAGTTTAAAACAATAAAAGAAAAATTTTAGAAGAAGAGAAAAAGACGATGGAAAGGAAAAGAAAAACTGCAGAAGAAAGAAGATGGAAAGGAAGGGCAAATGAAAATATTTTTAAAAATTGTAAAAGAAGAAGAGAAAAAGACGATAGAAAGAAAAAAAAATGCAGAAGAGGAAGAGAAAAAAGACGATGAAAAGGAAAGGTAAATCTAGAATATTTTAAAAAAAAAGTCAGTTTCATGGGCTTTTTCATTTTGTTACACAAGTCGTAAATATTTTGTCAGTTTGTTATATTTATGAAAATTAACCTATAGATATTAAACATAGATATACTAAAGATAGATCATACAACTAATAAATATATTAATGATTTATTAATGTTTAATTTTCATAAATATAACAAAACATCAAAATATTTACGGCCCATGTAACAAAATCAAAAGTCATTTTAAGCTGACATTTTTTTAAAAATATTCCAAGTTTGTCCTTCCTTTCCATTTTTATTCTCTTTTTCTTCTGCAATTTTTCTTTTATATTTTTAAAATCATGATTTTTGTTTTCAATCAATCATAAATCTTTTTTTTTTCAAAGTGTTATTTGGTTCAAGATCATGTACAAAATATAATCTTAGCACACAATCTTAAACAAAAATCGTTGGGATAGTGGTACATGATCGTTTAGATTTAACTACAACCAAATCTAACAAATATAAAAGATCTTGAAAAAATCGTTGGATATTAGTACATGATCATTTAGATTTGGCTATCATGTAGCCAAATCTAAACAATCGTGTACAAAAGAATCTTGAAAAAAAAATCGTTGGATGTTGGTACACAATCAAAGTCAAATCTAAACGATCGTGTAGACAAATCTAAACGATCGTGTAGACAAATCTAAACGATTGTATACCAAATAATCTTTAAAAAATCATTGGATATTGGTACACGATCGTAGCCAACTCTAAACGATCGTGTAGACAAATCTAAATAATCGTGTACCAAAAAATCTTGAAAAAAATCGTTGGATATTGGTACGATTGTTTAAATTTAGTGATCGTGTAGCCAAATTTAAACAATCATGTACCAAAGAGCCAAATCTAAACGACGGTGTAACTAAATCTAAACGATCGTGTACTAAATATAAAAAATATTCGTGTACGAAATATAAATATTTTATATTGGGTATTGGTACAGGATCAAGGATCGTGTACCAAAACTATACTAAGATCGTGTTCCAAATATATTACTTGTGTATGAACATTTTAGGTATTTTTCATTGTAGGCTTGTGGGCTTTTTCCGTTTTTCAAATTGTTCTTGTAAATATTTTGTTGATTTGTTTTATTTTTTAAAAAAAAACCTCTTTATTAAATGTATATTTTCGAAATCTTTCGAAATAAATATATAAAGATTTATTAAAGATAAATATTTTCGAAATCTAACTAAATCAAAACAAAATATTATATCTAATATCGATTTCAAGATTCAAAAAATATATGAAAGCTCGGCTGAAATCTAGCACTTAAATCTCGATTCAGTATATTATAATCCCATAACCAATTGTGTTTAATAAATTCGGCCATCTAATTCATGTAATTCGTTACAATTATATTTTGGGATACATTTAAAATACATTGTATTTGAGAAAAATGTACCCAAAACCAAGGGCAAAATTGGAATATTCAAAAAGTCATACATGCACATGTAACAGTTTTGCTAAAAATCTCATTCCCTGATTTTTGTTAAATTTCCAATTGTCATGTAGTCATATTTTAGGGGAATTTACATAAATAGAAGAAAATGGAAATTATTTACATCCAATTCTATTATTTTTTAATTAATTATAATTAAGTTTAGTGGAATTAAAGATGCAATATGTGAAAAGTTGGAATGCAAATGATCTTTTTTTTTACCTTTTACAAATTAATTAAAAATTAAATATTTTATTAATTCTAATTAACAATACAAATTTAAGGACTTGAATTGAAAATTTTTTGTAACATTTTTTTTCTACCAACATTGTTATTGAAAAATTTGGATCCATCCAATGAATTGTGTAATGGGACATGATTGGTATGTCAATCATTTAGCAAAAATATTATACATGCTGAAATAGCAATGGGTGATCATGCAAGAAAATAAAATTTTATTCCACAAATACCATTAAGCCCACCAAATGACAATGAATATCCATTTAAGTTCAGGAGAAAAAATTTCTCCATTCGTTTATGCTTTGCAATAACAATTAACAAAGCACAATAACAAACAATTCCTAGTGTTGGAATATATCTTCGTGAAAATGTGAATTCTTATGGACAATTTTATTTTGCACTATCTAGAGGTATTTCAATGAAAGCACAAAAGTTTGGATCAAGGCTATAGGTGACAATAAGTTAGCTTCAAATTGTACAAAAATATTTTTTATATATACAAGTCTTACATTAAGTCTTACATGTAAATTATTATATTTTAATCTAATTATTGTAACTTCTTTCCATGTACATCTAATTCTATTACATTTTGAATTTTGTACTTTTAAATTTAGCACAACTTAAAATATGTATGCAATGTTTACTATAATCTAAAGCTACACATTATAAGTGTCATGTGTCACAATTGCAACCTTTCAAACACGGGACGAGCGATTGTGCGGTACGTGTTTTACTCAATCAACAAGTCAGTCGATCAAAATCTAAAAACTACGGACAAACTCGTGGTACGATGTAGCCTCTCTACACGTTCTTGAGAAAATGTTTTATAAAACATAAGAGAGAAAGAAATTAATTGAAAACATCGTTAAAGCAAACATTGAAGACTGTCAATTACAAAGAAAAGCTTTAATTACAAAGTGCGCGACAAAGCTTAGGCGGGAATTCAACTACTATGTCTTCCCTATAGTACATTTAGGACGTTTTCAGCTCTAGTAGGCTTGCATATGAAAAAGTCTGAAACGTCACACCCAAGATTTGTGACATAAAAAGGAAAGCAACAAACTAAACTAAATACAAAACATAAAAACAAAGTAAATTGGGGTTATTTGGACATGCGGCCAGACAAACAATGTCCTGAACAAGTATGCTCGTTATACCATGCACGTGTTTTTTACTAGTTTTTTTTTTTTTAAAAAAAACCCTATTTATATTTAAGGGCATTTATGTTATTTCCTCGATAAAAAATGCCCAACCCATCAGAAATATAATGCTTTTTCGTTTTTACCATTCATTTCTTCGCATTCCTCAATCTAGGGCTGCACCACCACCAGATTCGTAGCCGCCGGTAACCTCTCTCTTGAATGCTTCTTAATTTTATCGTTATCTTAGGATTTCAGGATCTTTCCCTCCCTCTTACCTTCTTTGTTATAATATTTCTTGTTTATCTTTGTTGGAGTTAGATTTATGTGTTGTGATTTTGGTTCCATGGAGTAACTGTTGTTCATATCGTTTTTCTTCTCATCTTCATTATTC